>JAOPHQ010003201.1:0-93192 GCA_030340625.1 Merluccius polli | reverse complement strand
GGGGGGGGGGGGGGGGGGGGGGGGGGGGTAAAGCTGTATGAGGTCCTTTGGGGAAATGGTAATTTCACCAGGTTTTAGTGCAGGTCTTTGGGGATTTTGTTGTAAGCTCGAGGGAAATTCAAGCCCGTTACGAAGGTGGTTGCTCAGAAATGATTTCCCCCAAAGTGTCAGATTAAGGACATGCTACTTGCTGCTAAACTCAATGATCAGTCAAATTATAACTTAGAAAAACGTTGATCTGCTTACAAATGCAAACTATTGATTAGGGTTGTTTGAGAAGTATGCTTGTTGTGTCAAATAAGTGAGAACATCAAATATCACATCAGCCATATTTTGCCATAGTTTCTTGATTAGAAATCGGTTGACAACTGATTCCCTCAACCGCCATCTGTTGCCCTTTGAGAATAAAATAAAGATCAGAAAGACCCTCCTAAAGATCGGAAACCAGTCCCACTCTCTAAATCCTATTCATTAATTTGCCGACATTCATATCAGAGAACAGAATACAGGAAACCATTGTTATTAACAGAACAGTAACAATGAGCTCAGTTTGTTTAACTACTTCATAATATGAAGACAGAACTGATGGATCGCCTCGACTCTGTCCGAGGTGCTGATTTTAATGTTTCACAGCATTGTCAGACTTTCACAATAAGTAGATGATTCACTCTTTAGTGGGTGTTGGTCAGAAAGTTGTGGTGACCCTTAGGGGGGATCTGGCCGACCCCACCAGACATGAGATGGATTGTCTGCTTGGATTGACCACATACAGCTCTGGGTCAGGTCTATGCTATCACACACACAAATCTCTCTCTCTGGTTCTTCTTATAGTCTCTCGCCCTAAAGATGAGATGAGGATCGGACTGGTTGTTTTACACACGCACACACACGCATACACACACACACACACACACACACACACACACACACACACACACAGGCACTCGCACACACACACAGTCTCAGAGTTACCGGGGCTTGGGCCGTCTCAAATTCACCGCTGTCTGACACCACACAGCTGACCGCCAACTGACACGTGCATGCACACACACACACATTCACACTCACACACACACACACATTCACACACACACACACACACACACACACACACACACACACACACACACACACATTCACACACACACATTCACACACACACACACACACACACACACACTCGGGCCCTTTAGCTGACAAACACACCCCACACCTATGCTGGAGTCAGAAGGATTTATGCTTGGTAGGGCTGTAATGAGTCTCAGCTGGAGCAGAGAACCAATAAACACACACACACACACACACACACACGCAGGCACACACACAGGCATGGACACACACACTCAAGCACATTCACACCAAATAGCTGACCCAAGCCACACTTGCGCTACTGAAACTAAAACACACTCAAATGTACATTCAGTCGCAACACTGGCGCTATGTTTAAACGTTCATGAAAGGTAACTCAGTATGTAATTATACTTCGTAGAAGAAATATCCCAGGTTTTAAGATTTAACCAACACTGACGTATTGGTTAAATTTTGATGAGTCTAGGTGATGAGTCACTGGCGGGGCTTCAGCGACACGGCAAGAATTATATGGCAAAATATGACTTCATGTGCGTCTCTGTCCATCAGTGGATGAACTGTGGTCTGTCCAGTCAGTTTGTCTGCCTGCCTGCCATGATGTCTGTGTCTGCCAGTCTGTCAGCCATTCTGCCAGTCTGTCTGTCTGCCTGCCTGCCATTCTGCCTGTCTGCTAATCTGTCTGTCGGTTTGTCTGCATGCCAGACTGTTGGTCTTTCTGCATGCCAGTCTGTCTGTCTGTCCCTCTCTGTCTGTCTGCATGTCTGACTGTCTGCCTGCCTGGCTGCCATTCCGCCTGTCTGCTAACCTGTCTGTCTGTCTGCATGCCAGACTGTTGGTCCATCTTCATGCCAGCCAGTCTGTCTGTCCGCTTGTCTGTCGGCATGTCTGTCTGTCTGCATGTCTGTCTGTCCGTATGTCTGTCTGTCTGCATGTGCGTGAAAGAACAATATGTTTATGAACCATCTATCAGAGAAAGACGTCTACATCCTCTGTTAAAAAATAATCGCCCATCCAAACCACATTCTATGGAAATGCCGCGACGGTTTTAAATTCAGAAAGGCTCCAGAAACCACATCCTGGTTCACCCTCAACGCACTCCCAACACTACTTGTGAGTTCATTTCCAGTCAGTTGACAGGCATAATCAATCACAAAGACCTGGAATGAACCTCCGCTTTCCATTGACACAGAGTGTCCGCTAATCTCAACCAACTGCCCCGAAAAAAACTCGGGGAGAGGAAAGGAAAAGGTTTTGCCCCTTTACACCTCAAGCTGCTTTATGGACCTGTTTCACAAGTGATCCTGTCAGAGCTAAAATGGGGGATGGCTGTTTGGGACTGGCAACCTGGGATAAAGGTCAGACGAGGGGGGGGGCCACCTGTCGCCACACTGGACACCAGAGGGACCTCAGTCCTTCAGAAGGAGTCTTCCTGGCGGGTTAGTGTGATCGGAAAGCCAGATAGCACACAGCACAAGGTTGTTAAGACAGAAAAGAGGGCCGGAGTTCATAGTGAATATAACTGAATGTAGACTACAGGATACTGAAGTATGTTAGCCAATCAGCTTGCCTTGTAACAAAGAAAACAACAGTTGATGACATGTGAGATGTATGACATATTTTGACTTCTGAATTCAGACCCCCTTTTGCATCGAAACCCTCTGACATCTCCAAACTGAGAAACAATGTTTAGACCGTTCTTCTTGTTATTACTGACATAAGGAAATATACCCTGGTCTATTGAAAGGCTGTATCAGAAAGATTTTTACTCCTTCAAATTAGAAAAACATAAGACTAGGATGCTTAAATGACCCGTTATAGGTGCTTTACTATTGCTTCAGAGAGTTTCTGAGCTCATTTACTTTCTAAGCAAGCAGTCCAGTCGCTACATTGATTTTGCTAAACAGATGTGGAAGCTGAGCATGTCAAGTCTAATCTCATTCAGCCTAGGAGGAGTTGTTTTGAAAAGCATTACATATTCCCTTGAACTGTGTTTTCAAGGGGGATTTTCTGGACAGAAAAGGCTGTTACGTTTTGTTAAAGGCATTGTAACGTTCCAGTAAAAGAGCTGTTACTTCATACATAATGTACTGTGGCTTTAGCTCTGGTCTCTAGCTCTGGTCAAGACTTTGGAAATCATCTGGTGACCATAATTGGACACTTTATAATAACGTTCAGTCATAAATCATTTATACGCCTTAGTTAATGATGTTAATGATGGAACTTATCATTAACCAAAACATTTATCTACATTTGTGGATGATTAATAAGTACAATATGTTAAAGGATTGCTATTTTACCACCAGGTGTGATGTTGATTAGCCATTACAAGCCATGTCATAATCTACCCACTATTAACATCACAAGTGGGAGTGTCCACCCAGATGCATGATGGATATATCATCACATAACGGCTAATCAACCTCACACCTGGTGGTAAAATAGGGGCTCTTTAACATAGCAACTATTAATTGTCTACAAATGTATATAAATATTGTGTTAATGATTAGTTCCTCATTAACTAAAGGCTTATACATTACTTATGTCTGACTGTTATGGTAAAGTATGACCCAGGACTTGACTTCTGAGTCCAAGTTCTCACATATCGTTCCCTACGTTGAAATTGAACGGACATATAAACTCCTCATAGGGTCTGAGGTCCTAATTGTAACGGTCACCGTCGTCTCAGTGAGGAGAGCAGAGGGCCATGAACCACACAGGCGAACGTGAGAAGAGAGAGAGTCACGAGGTCTGAGGTTTACCGGAAAGCCCTGCTCGTCCCGGAGGACCCTGGAGAAGGGGTGAGAGGAGAAGAGGGATACAAACAGAGAGAGTAAAACTTAAAAATACTGAAGTCAAGGACCACATTTGAGAAGATGGCCAACATGGAGCAAGGCCAGAATAAAATGGTGGCGAAGAAGAATGTTTCTGTAAAGATTTGATTAGCGGTTATGTATGTATATTTTAGGATTGGTTTGTGTGTAGAATCCATTTTATCCAATAAAAAGAAAAACACAGAATGAAAAAGAGACAACAATGATGCACACATTTTTGGCTTTCAGCATAAACTTATCTCATTTACAAAATACCATATCTACCAAAATACCATATGTACCAATAAAAGATCAGGAAAAAAAACACGAATCACAGAGAGACACATGTGCATCACATTCACTGCATGCCGAGTCCATGCTGCAGTTTGAATCGGTTTGATTGTAGCCCTCAATTAACTATATACGTTTCCGTAAACCGCAGTGAACTTTTGAACGCTGAACTGACCTCGTTGTTCTTAAGTCGGAGGCGGACACGACAAGTTGTTGGCATGGCGACTTGAAAATTCAACTTAAAACAGCGGTTTGATAATGTCCACGTTCAAATGGGGGGGCATTAGAGGACCACATTGTCAGATGTCAAGTGTTTATCTCCTGCCGGGCGGGCAGAACATAAATCAAGCCTTACTTCAGGTGTAACTCCTCCATATAAAGGGCGCACCGCTAATTGCTGGTGTGTCTAAATAAACAGGAACTCTTGACTCTTTCTCGAGAGCTGAAGCATTCATACTTCCCAGAGTGGACCGATAACCTTCTGGAGGAGTTCCTGGTTCCCTGAATGCTCACATCTCCTCATGACCCCCTCCTACTCCTCTGCCGGCCCCAGCCAAAGAAACTTCCTCCGGGGGACTGTTAGTACTTCCCCCCCCAGTGTGGGCGTAGGCGAGTGCTGGCCGACAGCAAGATGGGGGAAGTCATTATTCGCGCACCGATACTCTCCGAAGGAGGACACTCCACACTGTTGCACATTCCCTGTGGTTCCCCTGTCCACAGAAACACGCCGAGAATTCATGAATCTCCAACAATAACCAGAAACAATCGTACAATAACACAATAGTAGCAGAGGCAGCTTTCAGAACAAGGGCTGCTGTGTGTCTGAACTGACCGAGAGTTATTAGCCATTTGATTGTAATTAACGTGCCATTTCTGGACCCCGTCAAACATTTGGAGAGGCGAGCAGCAGTCGGGGCTACCGTAAGGGCGACCACCAGATGCCAGAGCGTTGTTGAAGCGTGTTCGGAGGCCCTGCCAGTCAAGAGGGCAGCGGTGAGGTGTGCGTACCCCGAGTGGGGGAACGTAACACACGGGCGTCTGTGTGTTCGCTACAGGCTCCCTGGAGGGACATCTGCTTGGGGATCGTAGGGTTTCCCCCCGCGCCCCTCCAGCTGCCGGAAAGCAGACCTGGTTGGAGGTACGCCTTGACCCCTACAACATGTGCTTCAGATTAGGGGACAGAGCCAAGGACCGTGCTGTTGATTATCACAGGACCGTCCCATTGGTCAAACTGGGGTTGAAAGCACGGTTTTCGTCCCTGATTTGTATTGTTTTATCCAATAGGAACTTATATATATTTATATATTATAAATGAATGTGTTCGTAATGGTGATGGTACAGAAGTGAGAAGAGAAATCTTATAGAAATAAGCATTTGTTACATATAAAAATAATCAATGCCTCTACCTGTCACTATATTCACATTATATCACCTCTTTGGATGAAACCATCCTCTATATGTCAATAAATACTCTTATCTTCCAATCAAAGTCCAACATATTTTACAAAACCTGTACACTGTCATATGTACGAGGTCTTAGTATTTAACAGCAATTATACATAATTGGTGCCTTCCCCGCCCCGGTCTCCTCCAGGGCGTTTGGATGGCTGTGCTCATTCACAGTATCCGAACGGAAGCTCCCTGACAGTCCTGGGTTGTGCCTGGGCACACTCACCCTTTAATGGGAGAGAAAACAAGGGCAGAGGGTCAAGCCTCTTGTGGTGACCTTTCCTCAGCAATGGACTCTTATGGTTTTCAAAGGACGACAAAGGTTCAAAAGTTTCCAAAAACAGGAAACGGGCAATTTTACGTGGCTTTTGGGTGGCAGTACCGATTGGCAATTATGCGCTGGAGTTAATGTGTGTAAAAACAGGAGCATGACATTATCCATTCAGATTGTCTCTTCACGGCTTCTCAAACTCGTTGACAAGGAGCATATTTGTAACAACTGACTTAACAAGGTCCTGCCTATTAATAAAATAATGTTTATTCTGGATTTAGATTTGCATTTATGTATAGACTTGTTTAGGTCCTGCAGAATCTGGTCTTAAAATAGCACAAGGTCAATTCCTTGATTCATATCAAATTTCCTTTCACGCAACAAAGACGTTTCAGATCAGGTGTAGATCATCTGAGAATATAAACCGCTAAACAAACACAACACGCAGCGCCATTTCAAACAGCGCCATTCCCTCACTCTTGATTTAGCTGGGATCCTCCACCAGAAACTACAAACAATGGACCAAGTGGCTCCTTCCCAGGGACTGAGGCAACACGCCCCGGCCAGGAAAGCCTGACAACCTCTGGACCGCTCGCAGGCTGCATCCTGCCAACTCATCCTGGCTCCAGAACCCTTCCCACCCATCCATCTCTGCCCCGGCCCAACCAGGGCCTCTAACTTAGGCAGGACAAGACCTTCCCCACTCGCCCTTCCCCTCCCCGGTGCTCTCACCCGGGGGCCCCAGCTGTCCGAAGGATGCCCAACTTCAGCACCTTGAACACCATGTCCCAGACACCCCTGTCCTCCTTACCGTTCCCTGGGGGGGGCAGGGAGTAGCCTCGAGGTCAGAGATCGGACCGACGCAAGCGTTTGGCGTGAGGCTGGACAGAGGGGGCTAGTCCTCGGTTCCGGCGGTCGTCTCCAGAAGACGACAGGCGTACGGAGAGTGGGAGGAGGATGGGCTTGGCCTCGCTAACTGATATCATCTACCTAGCATCCTCCGTGGGAACATGGCTCACAGTTTCCAGGGAGGAACTCTGTCCACGGCGCTCGCCGAATCACTCACTGAGCTAGTCTGTCAGGGAAGTATAATGGCTGCAGGCTCATAATGATATATACTTAGTTCCTGTTTTTGTGTGGTAAATAAATGTCAATGTGAATAAAAAATCCATAGAAAAAATGTGGCTGGCATTATTCATACCAAAAATGTGACGAACAACCATGGAAACAAATAACAAATAAACAAATGGACAAACAGACAAATAAGAAAATAAATTCCACAGGCACTTTACCACACACAGGTTACATGGCTTCTGGTCTACTTACTGGAGGTCCTGCAAGAGAGAAAGGGAGGAGAGAGAGAGAGAGAGAGAGAGAGAGAGAGAGAGAGAGAGAGAGAGAGAGAGGAGGGAGGGAGGGAGGGAGGGAGGGAGAGAAAAAAGGGAGCACAGATTAGTTCCATGATGATAACAGAAAAAATAATGACTCAAACCAATTCCACTGGGATTCATAAGAGCGAAAGAGGAAACGGATTGATGAGCAAACAGTAAAAGCAAACCTCAGAGAGACCGGCATCTCTGGTCAACACCTGTTATTGCAATCGCTGTCTGCGATTGGCTCAAAGTGATGCCAGATGATGTCACTTCGTGACGCTATTCAAGCTATTACTAGTGACATCAGGCAGCTGCCACGAACTTGAGCCAATCAGAAATAGCAATCGCAATAAGCTTTGTCTGGTGTCGTATTGATTATATTATATTGATATGTGATTGTTTGCCATGGCTGTTTCCCTGATCAGCAGGGAAACATATCATTAAACACACGTCATTGAAAAAAAGAGTGGTCACATTAAGACATCGAATGGCAAACCCTGGTATGCTATGCACTTTGGTCAACTGTTGTTGTTTTTGAATGTGCTCTATAAATACATTTGGATTGGATTGGATCCTGTGTCACAAGCTTTGCCTGGCCTTTATGCCCTCTGAAAAACTAGCTCTGCACAGCCACCGGGGATCTAACATCTCCCAGCCTTTGGCAACATCGGACCGAGCGACTCCAGCGCTCAGCCCTCTGGTTTTAAAGGGAGGACGCATGAAAGCAGAAGTAGTGTGGAAAAGTTAGCGAAGGAGGGGAAAGTTTGGGGTGTTTGGAGCGTGGCGCCAGATTAAACGCCGTCCTGTCTGAATACTGAACTGATGAACAAACTGCGTTCCAACTTCTGCCTCCGTGTCCACTCAAGACTACTGCGGAGAACTTGGTGACGTAGATGAGGAGGCACAAGGAGAGTCAATTTTCTGTAATTCCTGCTTAACTCTTGAATTAGGCCCTAATGTTGGCCCAAATCACAGGACTCAATAGCGGTTTAAATAGCTTTTAGCAGAAAGTCTATCGAGGAGTAAGCTTTTATTAGAGACCCTGTCTCTGTCTTTGGCTGATTCAAAACTCCTAGCCTTGTATGTGGTTTATGTAGATTACAGACGCTTCAAATGTCCTCATCAAAGACATATGCTGCAGACCGCTGGCGAAGACCAGATATACTCTCAGACTCAGAGGAATCGGCTTCCTTTGATTTCTCTGTAAGCAGAATCACACAAAGCCTGCAGTCAACTGACAAAATCAATTACCGCTGGATCAAGACGAGGGTCACAAAAGATGTCATTACATCACTGAGAGCAAGGTGAAGGTAATCACTAATGGCAAATTACCTCTGTGAAATGTCAAAATGAATCCCCTACATTGTCCTCCAACGGATCTGTCCTGTCCCAGACCTGAATTCAGTTTCAACCACCAGTCCAAAACTCACAAAAAGCACTGCCGTCAGGTCAATATGTGCATAACATCGTTATGGAAATTAAAATGTTAGAGGAGAGAGTCTGTTCTGCAAGAGGTGATGAATGCTTTCTTTTCCCTGCTTGTTTGAGGTGAAAGCTGCAATGTTTCTGTCGTTTTATATCAGGGCAACGTTGTTAGCGAGTGTCAACACACTAAAATAAAAACATTTGAGTCCTAATTGGCTGAAATTACTGACATCAAAGAAAAACATAGACTTGGCATTCATTTGAACAAATCGGAATCAGTAGTTGCTAACTGGTGTTGGGTGGTGTCACTGTGGTTTGATTTAAGTGTTACACTTTAAAGAGGTGAATTACTGTAGTACCCTATAAACGCTGCCGCACAGACTTCTCTTTCCAATTCATTTTTCAGCACCAAAACAATCCTAAATATCCTAAAAAATGACAATGGTGAACCAGTTTGTCTGATCACTCCTGGGGTTCAGTAGATATCTTGGTGTGAGCTTTAACACTAAAAAGTGAGGAGTGACGCAGTCAGGAGTGACAATTTTCTCCCCCTCTTGCCCACGCCATTATTCTGATATTTCCTGCCATTTTCTTGATCGTCTTTTTGTGGGGGGAGTTTCTGCTTTGATAGTAATTTGAGGTGACATGTTTAACAGCTTGTGCTAAACCTGGCATATGATATTTCTCAACAGTGGTGTGAGCTAAATGTGTGACGGGGAGGTGGAAGTTTGAATGGCCAGCTAATGGTCGCTAATGAGTTGGGTGAATTGGAATCAATTAGTGGTGGCGCCATTGTCGCTTCCAGTTCTGCCCTCCAATTACCACCTCGATTACCTAGCCACTAAATGGCCTTTCTGGTCCACACACACACGCACGCACGCACGCACGCATGACTTGTATCTGAATTCACTGTAAGTTGCTTTGGATAAAAGCATCTGCTGAATGGCTCAATAGTAAATAGATGAATGGAGGGGTGTGTGTTTTCGCGTGTCTTTCAGTCACTAATAGCAGCACACGTCTGGTTCTCAGCAGGCCAATCCTACCTGGGACACCACTGCGACCTCTCTTTCCCGTCGACCCTGGTTGAGAAACGACGGGCAGTTAGTCACAGGTTGCTATGGCAACTTCCCCTTTAACGGGTGACAAGGTTCAGTAATGAACCAACTGCATCAAAGCTTCGATATGCATTTAATGAATTTATCAGTATAGAACAACAATATATGAATACTCTTAATCTACACACAAGCACATATTGGTATAATGCCCTTTTATATATTTGAAAGTACATACACAACTACAATACTATGTGTAAAATTATCAATATATACATACATAAATTGAAATAATTTGTCACGTTTTGTTTTTTTAAACGGTTAAATGAAAGCTCAGCAATACATGGCAGGAGTTTAATCATGCTTGCAAGAGCCAGCGGCCCCTAACGTTGTAAGCCTAAACCTGCTTTGCACGCAAGCATGGAACCAAGATTCCTGATGCATTCTGGGCCCGCCATCACATCCTCTTGGCTCGGTGTACGCAAAGAACATCAATAGACCCCCATGAGCCAATGGCATTCTGGGAACCTTCAGGGGGTGGTGGTGGTGGTGTAGGGTAGTGCGGTTGGAGGGGTGGGGGTTCAAATACAGACTAATAATAATAATAATAGCCTCGCCTGCGATGGCGCCAGAGAACAGTTATGCTGAAGCTTGGACTTCACATGCAACAAGCGGAGGGCAGCGCATGAAAGACAGGTTCTACACATAAAGCCGCACGCACACACGCACAATTGTACACATACGGACTCGTGTTCCTCATGGCGTTTATGTCATCTATGCCGGGCCTCTCGCTCCGCTGGGCTTTACTGGTGTCCCAGAGTCCGGACCACCTGTTGTTCCCCTCTTATGTAAAAAGCCTTGTTTGGAAGGGTCCGGAAATGGAGAACTTAAGACTGCATGCCAGCATGAACACTCATTGGCTGTTCTTGTTACCGTAGGAGACCACAAATGTCGACCTGGTTTTGTCACACAGGGGGGGGGGGGGGGGGGGGGGGGGGGTTGGTAAAATGATGACACAATTCAGATTGAGTCCCAGAAGACATCACTCATCTTGCAAGGTATGCAAGAGAATAATTCAGAGGGTTTTCTGAGTTTTTAAATGCGGTAAAGGCCCAACAATGACGAACGGCCAAGAGAACGGCCTTGAGTCCAACAGCAATAGCCTCACGTCAACAAGCCCCAAGTCATCTTCCCTTTATTTTCCGGGCTGTAAAAAAACCCTTTGTGTCATTGGAGGGTGCACTGGTGTGGTGGAGGCCTCTGGGCAGGTGGGCCGCCATGTTTAGCGTACTGGGACACCGAGCCAGGAATACCTCCCCGAATTCCAGCACTGAAAATACTCGGATCCAAAGCCCACCGATGCGCCTGCCTCCTCCAGCAGCCCCTCCAGCTATCCGGTTGCCCTCTCAGACACTCACTTGGTGGCCGGCGCAAACCGCTATATCTCAGACTGAGCGTCGAATGATACCGCATGTACATATACAACTATATATAATACATTATATAAATATATATATATATATATATATAATACTATGTATAACACAACTCCAACTAACTCTCCAAATTATAATGCATGACATTTGGAGGACATTTAGATGTATTTATATTTGATGCATTTCCCATTGGGTTTTAGGGAGTTGATTCCTTGCCCGTTTGAGGGCTGAGGGGCGTGTAGTGAGACAGTCACTGTGATACTGATAAATAAACACTAATACAAATTGGTTCAAAGTGTGGACTCCTGCATCTGAATGGCCCCTGAATGGCTTGAGTTAGCACGGTAATTACGGGGCTGGTAATGACGGCTACGGTGTTGATGATCAACTGGTCTGGAAGCCTCTGGGAATACGGAGAAGCTTCCGGAAACACCAGCAGGGGACACTCTTTTACTTTGGAAACTGAGCCTGACAATTTATATATCTGGCTGAGGTACAACTATACTTTAAAACTACTCCTTGAATTTTGGTTTGTAAGACTGGTGTGTATTTCAAGTCAAAATGGCCACCCAGTAACGGCCATCCAGGATCCAAATACTTAATATTTACAGTATTATTTACAGACACATTTAAAAAAGAGCCAATTTATTATTATTTTTTTTGAGGTGAAATTGTGCAAAGTGTCGAGCGGTTTCGGCTGCTTAGAGATGTGTATCCATCAAAGGACGAAATGGTATGAACTTTTGAACTCCTGCCATTGTGGGAACTTATTATTAAAGCCTGGAAAAACCATCTGCTGAATGTCACGACTTTTCACTGTTTTTACATAAACCTCCCTCCATCACACATAAACCCCCCAGTTTCCAAATAAAAAATGGATATATGACCTTTTCAGCGAGGCTGGTCCGAATCTAGTCCAGTAATGAAAGAATGAAAAAGGAAATACGGTGTCCCTTTAAAACACTGCTTCACCGCCATGAGATCCACGGGGGAACGTATAAACCTTAACAACTGTGATATTGAGTTCCGAGTCCTCACCACTTACGTCTAGACCAACTAACATTCACATAACACACACCCTTCTCCCCCATGCTCATTTCCAAACGTAATATCGTGATGGTGGAGACGAGTATGTATGAAACAGATCCTGTGTGCAAAAAAGAGAGCCGGATGGACCAGATGGACAGGGACAGAGGTCCTTATTCCTCATTCATGAACCTGTGGGAGACAGTGGATGAGTCACAGAGAATCCTCCTGGCGTTAGAACCTGCTGGGTTTTTCTGAGAAGCATAGGCTGAGATTTTGCGGTCACTTTCCGGTGCAGTCCCTCTGTGGGAAAACGTGAAGTATGAAAAGAGAAGATTTATAAACAAGCGGACCTTTAATGCCATTCTCCGACACAAGCACCGAACGCTGTCTGGTAATTGTAGTTTGAATGCCAGCAACCGCCGAAAACTTCACGTCATCAACCACCTGTTTAGCGGTCAATCTATCTGACACACCGGCTCAAATTTCATCCACTTATACAAGTGTGAAAATAACTGCGGTTGGCACCGGTTTGACACAAAATCTAGTGGTGCCGTAAGGCTGAGGTTAGCCCATCCGTTTAGACGTGGCGTCTTGAGACATGTGGTGTATGCCCAGGGGTGTGAGGGGAGATGAACAACCAACATCGTTTAGGGGGTGGCAGTGGCTCAGGAGATAGAGCGGGTTGTCTGGAAACCGGAAGGTTGCTGGTTCAATCCTCAGCTCCGCCTAGCTAAGTGTCGAGGTGTCCCTGAGCAAGACACCTGATCCCAACTGCTCCCACCATGAACCATTTAATGTAGAAATGCAATACTCGAGATGCAGTAGAAGGTGGAGGGGATGGGCAGTTTCCTCCAGAATCAGTGGCGGTTACCACCACTACTGTATGTCTAAGTGTCAAAATCACAAAATCATCTATTATTCAACCAAAACCTTTCACAGAAAAAAAGAAGCAAAATTGCATGGATAGGTTTGATTGTATGATTGTCATGAAGCTGAAAGGAGAGACTATGGCATCATCCTCCTTTTTAAATAATGTGGAAAACCACGGATAGCTCATTACATATACATTACATACATCTCCTATTATATATCCTATATATCTTCCTCCTCAGTCATGATCTGGTGGCATTCTTGTAAACGCTGGTAGAGAAGAACCATGGCAGTATCTCCTCTGAAGGTCCCAGCTCTCTGGAGACCAGAGGACGTTTGCAACATCTCCTGGAGCTCCAAACAAACAACTAATCCGGGAATTAAATAATTACCCAGAGGCTCTGAACGCAGCTTGCCAGAAGGACCACATTGTACGTGTGCCAGAAAAGGGCAGTATTAACGTAGAGACAGAGTAGCCCATTATTCACAAACAAATGGTCTCAGGAAAGGGAAAAGGCGCGCACACACACACACACACAGAAAACCCTTGATAGGACAAAACGGTTTAATGAAACCCATTGAAGTAAGTGGTCTGAGGAAGCTTCACGTTAATCCTGCTCTATGGATCATTCTCACTGCTGATCAAATTGATTTTCAGAAAAAAACTTGTTAAAATGTAGACAACAGTTCAAATAGTGGTCACTTTCAACTAAACATGAGTATGGTGCAGTAAAAGTTACAAAAGGGTAGCTTTAAGCAGCACAGAAAATATAGACATACTTTATATAGATAAAAATATGTAATATGGATTCTCTACATGCCAGCATCTGATTCGGTCAGGGTTTACGTGCCACAAACATTTTTCTCCGCTTTTGTAACTTATTTTCACAATTTAAAAGCCGAACTCTATCATTAACAAATTAGTCTAACTTCTAAAGTGCACGTTAGCTAAGGATACGTTAGGTAAGAGTTTCCCTTGACTTGCCAACTTCACCTAACTGTCCAGAATGGCTGAGTCGGGGCATTTCAGGTCCACACAGTCCAGTGGTTTTAATGAGCCCGGAGCCCTCCACTACTCTCTCATTGACTTAATGGAGGGGTAGCGCCATAGAGACACACTCAGGGCTTATTCAGCCTGACATGGGCTGTGCTTTTGTACACTGTGAGCCATAGTTAGTAGCTTCAAGGCAGGAATTAGAGGCACACAAAAGAAACGTGGAGTTGGAAGGAAATCTATTCAACATCGAACACTGGAGAGGAAGCGAGCAGAGGTCGGCCGATTTCCAGGATGTGACCTGAGAAGGTAAGCCGGGTCATCTTGTCTAAATAAAAAACACAATGACAGAAGTCTTAATGGCACCGTTTCAGATCCAGCAGGACTCGGAGGCAACAGGCCACAGCAGGAGGGTGACAGGGGGGAAAATAAATGTGCATAACCCATATCCATAATAAAATAACCTTTTACTGGAAGAGACTTCTTCTGAATAATGTGCAGCGCCTGCCAGGCTCTGACCTTACAGGCGCCTCTCTGCTGTTAAACGACCTTCAAACGTCGAGCGTCTGTCACGAAAAACCCAAAATGTCACCCCCACCCCCCCCTCGCACGCCATAGCGGGTTGTCGCCAGCTAAAAGAATCAGTCTGGACCTCAGCGAGAAGACGGTAAAAATGCCAATGCATGCCAGCGTTGGCCACAATCGGTTATAAAATCCTCCCGGGTTATTAAAGTCCATTCTGGTGGAACCGTCCACCCCAAGGCAGCTGGGTGGGGCTGGGATCGTTACGTCTGCCATTAGAATATCACTGGGATTTTTGTGGTATTATAGTATAACTGGGATGATGTCTTTCTTTTGGTATAAAAGCGGCATTATAGTAAATCACAGGATTTCCTGAGCTCATTATATTAAGGAAGCCTAGCTAAATAAATACTGCATAGTAGTTTATATAAAACCTGTATGCCAAATCTTATGAAGCCCCTCTCTATCAAAACATGCAATCAAAATCTTCATCAGAAAGCAACTTGCGATAATACACTGGTTATATGAACACAGCATTCAGACTGTGAGAGCCGTCTCCAAACATTCCCTTCCTGTAAAACACATTTTAATCAGACAGAGACCATCATGGGTGTGGACCCTTCTTGACCCATAATCCCCATTATTTACCCGAGACAAACAGTAAGGCATCTCGGTGAAGGTTAAAACAACAAGTCCACAAAGATCAGAGAGCAAGAACATTTTCCTCGCAACCACAAAAGCCATTAAACATTTTTCACATACATGAAGACAACAGTGTCTGCTTTGTGCAAGCTAGGGTTGCACATCTGACCTTCCTGGATCCTTCAGGATATAAACTGATAGAAATACCTTTGTGGGATATTTTAAAGAGTGAGACCTGAGACCGGTGACCTAACCGATTGTCGCTGCTTTCAAGTAAATTACTGGTGGAGTTTAGCTACAGCCGCCGCAAGCAAGGAAAACAAGATATTACAGCAGGGTTATTGTGTCAATCTAAGTAGTCAGGAGATATCAGATTTCACCCACCCTTCATAATGAGGTCTTAAGTCTTGTACCACTTAGCAAAATCATTAGTGTTGGCAACACCATTTCTCTTGAATTCACAACCAGACGTACGACTTTGTGAAATCAAGAGAAATACCCAACTTCAATGTGCCTGGGAACACATTTCGTACAATTATGAGCTACAGGAATTTTTATGAGCTAACATTTTTCAAGTTGTGACTTCAGTCGTTCTTCACCCCTCAACATTATTCACCAAGCGACGGCAGACCCATGTCATAATTTCTCAAGAATATGCGATCCTGGCACCGGTTTTTACACAGCAATTAGTCACTTTCCTAATGCCCTGCGGTCGTAAAACAACTGACGCCGTGGTTCAGGTCTCCTCAGGTTTCCCATGTGTAAAACAGTCTATCATCTCAGGGTGACGAGTGAGATAAACGCCTTGGGCCCAACTTTTTTTAGTGATATTCCTAAAAAGGTGAGCGAGCTGGAGCAGAATACTACTGGTGGACCCCAGGAGGATTCGCTGCTTGCTGATTCATCATTACCCGGCTAAAAAAAAGGGAAGGAATAAAAATAAAAATGAGGTGCTGTGTGGATTTTAGGAGCAGATTCCTGCTGGTTTCGAGTTACCGTGCAGAATGATAACGTCTCGCCGAGCAGCGCCACGCAAGTTATTAAAACAGAAGCTCAGACGGCGAGGCTGAGCGGGATCAAGGGCCTGTGAGCGAGGAGCTTTCTGAAATAAAAAGGGGCGAGTGTGGAAGAGCAGGAGGAGGTGAAGGAGGAGTGGGATGTGTTTAGCATGTGTGCGGCAGGGGGAGCTTGGCATTCGGCCAGCCGCGCGCTACACACCAACTCTCTCAGTGTTAAAACAGCGGCTCCATTTGTAATGGCACTCACCTGTTGAGCTAATCACTAAAGCAGACCGGGCGCATGTAAACACGGACGGGCGTACGCATCGATGGCGACCAAAGCAGTCTGGACCTAAGCCAGACTGAATTACACTCATGAAAAGAAAGACACAATAAAAGGAAAAATCGAATAGGAAATGAATGTATTGCGCCAATTTTGTCGGGCTTTTATATGGGAATAAAAAGCTGAGAGGGCCGTTTGATTGTTAAAACGTGAGATGCCAGCAGGACTGTGGAGCTACAGCACCTCTCATCGGTCCTCAAGCGTGGCTCTAAGTGTTTCTGTGAAACCGCACAGCCAAGAGATTCCCACACACACTGACACACAGTGGAGGCCTGCAAAACAACTCACCATTTCAGCATCTCCGCAGTAACACCCAGGGAACCCAGAAACCCCCCGCCCCCCCCCAGCATCGCAATCACACCGAGTCCAAAGACAACACTCAACACCAGATCTGCGCTCCTCTGGGCCCAGTGAGCGCTTCCAGCCACCGCTCGGACGGGTGAAGGCATTTAGCGGATGTGTCGCAAGCGACCGAGTGCGGCGGGCGGCTTGTCATCGGTGGGGACACCCCAGTCCCGCGGGTTCAGGTTCCGACCTGTCATCGCTGGTATTCGTTAGTCCGGTCCAAAACAAATGAATCAAACACTCAGGGTGCTGTAATGGTTGTAAACAATCAGCTACAGAAGAGGACACAGACAGGCCGGTCAAGCGGTACTTGGGACAATTCTTCATCTTGACTTGTTAGGCGATACCCACATCTAGAGTAAATAATGGCCGGGCTGAATAAACATCTTTCCCATATGGTGAAAAACAAATGCAGAATCATTTAATGAGTCACCACACTACCTACGATACGGAGCTATCGTGTACGTTTGGAAATATCATATTGTTTCCAGCTATTTTTTTTCAGGCATATTCCAGATGAAGGTGATATTAGGAGAGACATTGTGAATTCCTGTGGCAGACCCGGTTAAGATGGTGCCCATCAATTGTCTAGTTCAACTCTCGCCAAACCGGAAATCAACATAAACACTGTGGCTGATGAGGGATGGTACGCCGGTGCGAAGACAAACAAAGTGAAACGTCAATTTACACAAAAGGATCAAGTTTCCTTCTGCGCTGCCCCGAATGAGGAAAACAGCCCAGGCCTCACACAGAAATACACCTCCAGCTCAGCGAAGTTATGACTGGAGAGACATTCCCACAGCCACACTGTCCCACCATCAACGTCATCTCCATCACCGCCACCATCACTACCGTTACCACCAACCCAACCACCACCACCATCATCAACGCAGTCGCCGTCACCACCGTCATTACCGTCACCACCACCTCCCCAACCACCACCACGACCACCTCTCCAACCACGACCGCCAACCCAACCACCACCACCACCACTGCCACCTTTAACACTTTTATATCAGATCCTGATGTGACTGAAACTCCTCATACTGAGGTAATGATGGCTGGGTTGCGGGGGATTGTTAAAACCAACCCCATGTCTGTTGAGTCCCAACAGCGCGCCAGAGCAGTAGCCCTTCCTAATGTCTGGTGAGTCCGGTGTGGAGCGGTCCGCACAGCCGGAGGTACTGACGCGTGCGTCGGGGAGCGCTATCTGGCCGTCTCCTCGACCTCTGACCGCCCCGGTGGCTCCAACTATTGTTAGCTCTGGGATTTTTTTTTTAGCCTCCCAAATTTTCCGCCTTGCAAAACCCAAATACGACCGCAAGCCTTCGGGGTCAACCTCCCACAAGTCTAAGCAGGTCTCCACCGTGTTTGCTTTATCAGGGCTATTTCCCCGAGATAGGCCTGCTGCGCACTGTTGTGCTTTTCAATCCCGCTTTCTGTCGAGCCCCTCTTACCTTAGACTTTGCGGTCTCTCTTTTGGGTCTCTTTTCCCACTCTATCTGTATATCTCTTCCACAGGCAGACACATATAAACACAGCCCCGCCGTGTCCCTGTCCAGATGTTGTCCCCCCGCCCCCCCCCACCGCACCGACGGAGACGGAGACGGAAGGCTGCTGTGATCTGCCTGGATTTCCTACATCTGTCTCTCAGATCTACACAAGGGCCAGGCTCAGGCCAAACACACACACACACACACACACACAGCACAGACAGACACATGCACAAACGCACATATGCATACACACACACACACACACACACACACACACACTGACACACACCTGCACCCATAGACAGACACAATAACAGATGGACGATGTATTGTATACACCAGTGTAGCTGTTTACAGGATGGTCAAGCCGGTCAGTTTGCTCTTCTCATAGTATACTTTAGTATATAGTCATAGTATACTTTAGTATATAGTCATAGTATACTTTAGTATATAGTCATAGTATACTTTAGTATATAGTCATAGTATACTTTAGTATATAGACATAGTATACTTTAGAATATAGTCATAGTATACTTTAGTATACTATGACTATATACCATATACTTATACATAGAGTTTATAGCATTTAGCATAACGGACTTGGCAGAAATATAATATAATATTCATACGTTTGTTTTAATTAGTGTATAAACCCATGAAAATAACAATTGTGTTTTCGTTACCTTAGACTGAGCCGTTTATATCTACATAGGGAGCGGGTCCTCTTCCACGGAGGCCGCCATGTTGCACCGCCATGTTTCTACAGTGGCCCAGAATGGACAAAGTGATAGCTGACTTTTAAGCTGTCACCTATAGTTTTACAGACTAAATGACTAAATACAATGTATATAAATCTATCAAGGATCATTTAGGAAGTACCGACTGACACCTTACAGGCCAGTAAGGCCAGCTTC
The DNA here is from genome assembly GCA_030340625.1 of Merluccius polli. Lineage (NCBI taxonomy): Eukaryota > Metazoa > Chordata > Actinopteri > Gadiformes > Merlucciidae > Merluccius > Merluccius polli. Next base: position 73,843 of record JAOPHQ010003201.1, on the reverse strand, counting down.
TCCTATGTCGTTGGAAAGGGAGGTGGGGGGGGATTTCCTACACACTGCTACTTTAATACTGTAGAAAAATAACCTTTAACGATGTAGCGCAAAATGTGCTGCTAATTAAAGGGTCTTTTCAAATGCCTCATTACATGATGGAGAAAATAAGACGTAGCAAGTTGCACAGTCAACCACATAATACATCATATGAGTAATCTGCAACAGCTGTATTTTCTGACCATCGTAAGACATTATATATTGGGCTCTACTCCCTTCGCAATAAAAGCGCTAAGAACTCGTCCTAAATTTAGTTTTTGCTAATTAGGGAAACCTCTCTGTGAAGTTTATGACCTCCTGCTCTCACTAGAACACAATCCATCATTCCCCACGGTGGTTCAAAGAGCTGTGGAGGACCTCGTCGTGACAAAGTGTATCAATAATATCAACAGAGCGTATGGGGGCAAAAAAATTCATCGTCTGCCACGGCGGCGATGAGACGTGGCGATGAGACGCGGCGATGAGACACACAGAGAGCACAGTCTGTCCAACAACTTCAAAGCAAGGCGATGGCCGAATGTATCGCTCTATACGTTCATTCTTTACACACTGTTATGACTGGCGGCGCTGGTGGATCGGTTAAGAGGTTGTCCTAACAACTGCTTCTAATGTATTCACGGCTTTAAAAAGAGAGAGAGGAGAGATGGAGAGAGAGAGAGAGAGAGAGAGAGAGAGAGAGAGAGAGAGAGAGAGAGAGAGAGAGAGAGAGAGAGAGAGAGAGAGTGTGTGAGAGAGAGAAGCCGGGCCCTTGACATTGCAAAGGGCATCATAAACCGGTATGGCTTGTCAACCATTTGGAAACACACACACACACACACACACACACACAACAGCACAAATACAACCATAAACACAGAATCACCCATACACAGACATGACTGCTTGCACACAATCATAAACACCTCACACACACATGCATGACTGCACACACACACACACACACACACACACACGACTGAACACACACAACCATAAACACACCTATGCACAGACATGCGTACACACCGTCGTTAACACCTGCCAGTGCCCGTGCCCATGAGCACACACACCCACACACACACACTCCGAAGTTATTAAGCTATATGGATAAGCAAGAAGCAGGTATTGTTGTTCCAGCTTCGTTTTAACAGGCGGGCCACATGGACTCTCTCACCCGTCAACACAAAGATGACACAGAGTGTGTGTGTGTGTGCGCGCGCGAGTGTGTGTGTGTGGGTGTGACGAAGCCCAGGGATCGAACGTCGGAGCCGCGGGCCTCCGGAGGCCGCGAGGTTCCTCCCGTCTGAGGAACGCAGGACCCTGGAAGTCCCATCAGAAAACAGAAGGTGGTGGGCCCCCGTCTCCAGGGGCCTCTAAACATCCTAATCATCCCCCTCTTTTCCTTCGGGGAAATCACAGATATCCTGTCTCCTGTGAGGTCTGCAGGAGGAGGAGCAGATAGGAGGCGGACCTTTTATAAAGGGATTGATGTCACCACCGCCGCCGCGTCCATTATGACGCGGCGAATTACCGTTGTCTGCTTAACAGATCGGAGAGGCGCCGGATGATGGATCCAGCAGCGCGCATCGGACACCGTGGAACGACGCCGCACTCCTACACACACACACACACAGCATCTCCCTCCCGCTCTTTTAACTTCAAACGCAATTAGGAAAATTACGTACATCCAGGAGACGCATTCGACTGATCCTCTGCCGTCATTGTGAAAACTCTGCATGTGCGTGTGTGTGTGTGCACGTGTGTGTGTGTGTGTATGTGTGTGTGTGTGTGTGTGCGGGAGTAGGCCCACAGTGAGACGCTTCGAGGACCGAAGTCCCCAGACACAGCCTGGCCCTCCTCCTCCAGACAGTACAGACACAGCCTGGTCCTCCTCCTCCAGACAGTACAGACACAGCCTGGCCCCTCCTCCTCCTCCTCCTCCTCCTCCTCCTCCTCCTCCTCCTCCTCCTCCTCCTCCTCCTCCTCCAGACAGTACAGACAGACACAGCCTGGCCCTCCTCCTCCTCCAGACAGTACAGACACAGCCTGGCCCTCCTCCTCCAGACAGTACAGACAGACACAGCCTGGTCTGAATCCTAACAAGCGAGCCCTGATTGCTGCCAGGACCCGGGGGCTGATGATGACCACACGAGGAAAAAAAAACTACGCAAAGGGATTTCCGGACAGGGGAAGCCTCTAGCAGGCGACTCCTCTGGCTTCACTCTCTGTCCCTCCCCCCCTCTCTCCCTCTCTCCCCCTCTCCCTCTGTGTGTCTGTCAATCTCTCTTTCCTGTTGTCTCTCTCTCTCTCATTGATTTCAGATTACCCATCAGGCCATTCAACCTCCCCTATAGAAAGGGAACAAAACCAGAGAAGTGGGGGGGGCGAGGCGGTGGGTGGTGGTCTCAGATCGCCAGAGTATAACGCCCTGAACAAACAGCGGCGGGGGTCGGCATGGTTACGAGGCCAAGCGGCACACCGCGCCCTTCACGGTTGGGGTGAGTTGGGTGTGGGGGTGGGGTGGGGTGGGGTGATGTGTTTGATCTGGGCTCTCTACCACCCCCCTGGTACACAGGAGGTGGGCTGACCTCTCATGAAGGACAGGCCTCAGAATCCACACACACACACACACACATGGACATGCACACGCACACACACACACACACACAGACACAGACACACACACACACACACACACACACACACAGGAGGAGAAGTGATGTTTGAAGATGGAGGGGCAGGTGGATCGTCTCTGATCAATAAAGACTGAATCTGTCTCTCACTGACCGGTTTATGAGGAAACCATCGTTGTCCTTCAAACGGTAAACGTTCCCAACGCTCATCAAGCAACAGCACAGCTGAACATTTAAAAATAAAATAAATGTCATCATATGAATACAAATGTTTTAAAGTATTAAAAAAAAGTGACTTGCTCAACATTTCAGCCAGACAGCCGGTCCTGCTAAAAGACAGACAGACAGACAACCAGACAGACTCCACCCATCCAGACAGAGACCGTTCCTAGACAGCAGCCAGTGGGAAGGGGCCCTCGGGGTCCGCCCCCAAAGAGACAGGAAGTAGAGACTTTGCGGCGCTGGGAACCTGAATCGTCCTCCGGGCCGTCTCCAGGGCAACGCTTTGATGACAATATCCTGGAGACGCCACTTCCTGCCCATGAGTCCACGCATAACTCCAGCCACACTCACACACACACCACCCTGGATCTTATGTTACCATACACAACGTGTGTGACCCCCCCCCCCCCCCCCATCTCACACCCTACGACCGGTTTCTCCGACAGCTTGGATGACTGAGCATCAGTCATCGCCATGACAACCGGCCGTGAAGCTGACAGTCGGTGGAGTTAACGGGCTGACGAGCTACATCGACCGTATCCTCAAACGCTCGCCTTTTTTTTTGCGGGTGTTTAATGTCAGATTTATGAAGGAGGATATGACCGTTTGGCGAGAGTTTATCCTCCCTCGTTCTCTCCCCCATTGCAGGGAGGTAGAGCAAGAAGAGCGGCGAGATGTTCTACATCCAGAGGAGACGCTGTTTCTACTTGGAGAACCGTATGGAAAATGTACTTTCACCTGGACCGGTGCTCGGATTTTTTTCAATCGCAAATCACATATTTTCCCGTAAGGTGTTGAAAACTACATTCAGTGCAGACAGGGATTTCCACGGGACAATGGGGGGGGGGGGGGGGGGGGCGGCTCGACGGCCCAACCCACTAACCGTTTGGGCAGTACGCCGTCGCTGCAGGGACCCGGGTTCGATTCCCACCTGCAGTCCGATAAGTCCGATATAATCCTACATGTCATTCCCCCCCTCTCTCTTTCAGCTCTCCTCCCCGTCTCTGCTCACTGTTCTTTTCATTAAGGCACAAAAAGATCATTTGAAAAAAGTCGGACCGGTACATTTTTTCGTAAAAGGAACCGCAACTTTTCATGCGAGGTGTTGAAAACTGAGTTCAGAGCAGCCCAGGATTCGTACCGAATGTTAACACAGTGACGTTGGAGGTGAACCAAGCAACCGCAAACATTTTGCACATCTCAAAATCTCCACTCTCGGCTCTCCTCTCACTACAGCGCTCACAGGAAAGTGAACTGGAGAGTTTCTGGCTCCTGCAGACCTCCTCCTCCTCCTCCTCCTCCTTCTACGCTCTCCTCCTGGGCTCCAGGGCCCCATCAGTACTCCCACACCCGCAGAGAGACCCTCACGCCGCACTTCAGCCAGGTCCTCAACCGACGGCTCAGAAATGTGTTAATGTACAAAATGTACCAAAAAAGAAAAGAAGAGGGCGGAAAAAAAAGAGCAAAAAAACGGAGCGGCTGGGAGATCACACCCCAGACACACACACACACTGTTCACCATACCTGGACCGCTGACACGCACACGCATACACACATACACACGTCATCAGTCAGCGGGCCCCGGGTTGGAAACATTATGGGACGTTATGAACGGATGAATCATTGTGAAGGGGTGGTTTTAACTAGACTGCATTGATTTGGACATATGTACATATTAGTACGTACAATAACAGACACACACACACACACACACACACACACACACATACACACCGACACACACATACACACCATACAGAAATTGTAAGCCTATTTTATGAATATTTGACATTTTGAAGGTGGGTATATAATACTGCTCTTATTGCTGCTATTCCACAAGTGCGTCCGTTTACATTTCACACAACACAAAAGACACGTTATTCATCTTAAATGAAACTAATTCAGCGATGTATTGAGTATCAAAAGGAAGCTGTGATGACATCATCCTTATCGACTCAGGAATGGGGAAGATCGGCTGATCCTGTGAGGTCAGAGATTATCGCCTCTAATTGGTGCTGAGGCAGGAGGAGAGCGGCACTGTGAGACCCTGGTGGCCGTGGGAGACGGGGGCGGGGCCTGGGGGGGGCTCCTGTACCCCCCCCCCCCCCCACACACACACACACACACTCTCATCAGCTCCCTGCTGAGCTTCTGTTGCCAGAAGGTAAACACAGATTCGTGAGGTGGACACGCGCACACACACACATGCACACACACGCACAGGCAGGTAAACAGATGCATACACACAAGCACATATAAACACACACACACTCACAGGCAGGTAAGACAGACAGGCACACACATACAGAAGCACAAACACACACACACACACACTTATATACAGGCACACACACACACGCACAAGCCGAAAATTACACAGGCACGTAATAACACACACACACACACACACACACACACACCCCCACAAGAAAGGGGGATTAATTCCATGAATTCTATGAGGGGGGTCCTGGCTAATAACACATCGCCTTCACCACCCCCAGACCCCTGTGAAAACCTTTTCCCAATGACACACACACACACACGCACACACACACACGCACACACATACACACACACACACACACGGCTGTAGTAGGGGGCAGGTATTATCCAGTAAATGAGGATATCAGGTTTAAGGTGAGTCGTGAGTACGGGGTCTGAACCTATGAATCTGGGGGGTGGGGGGCCCCAAGTCTGTGGGGTGCCTCCCCCTCCCCCCCCCCCCCTCCAGGTCCAGGGCCCCTGAACTAGCGGGGGATGGGGGATGTGGGGATGTGGTCCATTCATCTGATTATACAAAGAGCTGGGATATCGTGTGTGTGTGTGTGTGTTGGGGGGCGCGTGCATGTGTGTACTGGGGCGTGTGTGTGTATGAGTTGTGGGATGTGTGTGTGCAGTGGGCCATGTGTGTGTGTTTTGTGGGGTGTGTGTGTTTTGCGGTGAGTGTGTGTGTGTTGTGGGGCGTGCATGTGTGTGTACTGGGGCGTGTGTGTATGTGTTGTGGGGTGTGTGTGTGTGTGTGTGTGTGTGTTGTGGGGTGTGTGTGTGTGTGTATGTGTTTTGTGTGTGTGTGTGTGTGTTTTGCGGTGTGTGTGTGTGTTGTGGGGTGTGTGTGTGTGTGTGTTTTGCGGTGAGTGTGTGTGTTGTGGGGTGTGTGTGTGTGTGTTCAGTCCTCTGCCTACCATCACATCATCACATGTCGTGTGTGTTTTCTTTCTCCTGCCTGAGTGTTTCTCTGTTTGTTTTATGCTGGCTCACGTTGGCCATCTGCCAGCTCTCGCTTTCCCACACCTCTCCTCCACCTCTCTCTCTCTCCCTCCACCTCCCTGTCTCTCTCCCTCCATCTCTGTCTCTCTCCCTCCACCTCCCTGTCTCTCTCTGTCTCTCTCCCTCCATCTCTGTCTCTCTCCCTCCACCTCTCTGTCTCTCCCTCCACCTCTCTGTCTCTCTCCCTCCACCTCTCTGTCTCTCCCTCCACCTCTCTGTCTCTCTCCCTCCACCTCCCTGTCTCTCTCTGTCTCTCTCCCTCCATCTCTGTCTCTCTCCCTCCACCTCTCCGTCTCGCTCCCTCCACCTCTCTGTCTCTCTCCCTCCCTCCACCTCTCTGTCTCTCTCCCTCCACCTCTCTGTCTCTCTCCCTCCATCTCTCTGTCTCTCTCCCTCCACCTCTCTGTCTCTCTCCCTCCACCTCTCTGTCTCTCTCTCTCAATCTCTCTTTCCATTAATCTCTCTCCCCCATCTTTATCTCTTAATTTGTCTCCCTCTGCTTCTCTCTCCGTCTCTCCATCCATCTCTCTCTCTCTCTCTCTCTCTCTCCCTTCATCTCTGTCTCTCCCCCTCGCTCTCTCCTGCCATCATCCTCATCCTCATCATCAGTAATCATCATCATCACCTATTGACCAGGGAGTCCATAAATCAATTTGTTCCATTTCATTGAATTCTCTTGTTTAAAAAAAAGCAGAATGACAAAAACACACACACACACACACACACACACACACACACACACACACAGTCCCCGCTAGGAAAGAGCACACTGCCAAACACTTAGAGACAAACATCTGTCCGACGACCCAGAGGGGGAACTCAGCGGGGGGGAGCGAGAGTGAGAGAGAGAGTGAGAGCCCGTCGGTGTCACTCTACCACCCCCCCCCCCCCCCCACCCCCCCTCCTTCCCCAGCACTGTAAATAAACAAGCCTGTTTATCCTGGGGGACATCAAACAGGGGTCTCCTTAACGGCTGGATGAGCAAACCAACTGTCGAGAACCATCTGACCCCCCCCCCCCCCCACCACCACCACCACCACCACCACCTCCTCCTCTTCCTCCAACCACAATACATATGGCTCTCGGTCGCCACTGTCCTCCCCCCACCTCCTTCACCACCACCTCCATCACCTTCTCCTCCTCTCAGTAGCACAGGAGTCTCGTGTTTCACAGCTGGGGATGTCGTCCCTCGGTCTTCCCACAGAAGCCGAGCGGCGGGATCAGTCAGACTCGCCGGGAAGGAGAGGCTTTTTATTTAACATTCGTCATCGAGTTTGAAGAAGAAGTAGCGCTCGGAACAGCGAGGCGAAATCCTAAACTGGAACTGACTTTTCTGGGTTTTCTTTACCTCGCGATGCGCCTCTCGACTCTCCGTCTTCCACCTGTCTTTAGGCACAAGCTCGATCCAGGCCTTCGCCGATTATGAAGAAAAAGGTCTGTCACTCAAAACACACACTTACATACTTTAAAAACTGGAGTGTGCAGCGTTTAAAAAATGAAATCGGCCGTTCAAATTGAAGCGGACAACGTGCGCATCTCCACAACAACAGCAGAGGATTGTGGAGATGCTCCGACGAAAAAACCAAAAGACACCGACAACAACAACAGGCGTGACCTTTGACCTGCGTGGATAAGTGGGTCGGCTGGAGGCTAGAGATACCTCCCCAGATAAGCTCCCCATTCACGACACCTACTAGGAGCAGTCACTCAGAAAGATACCAGAAGAAAACACAATGCCTCCCTCTGGTACTTAATATGATGCGCCGGTACTTTATTATTAATCCCAGACAGGAACTGCTGGATGTACTTAGTGCAAACCCTGGAACCCATGTTAGTTTTCTATATACGAATCTTAACCTCAACTTTCTCCCTATGTAAGTTCTCTGAAAAGGCCCTCGTCGAAACTTTCCTGGTGGCCTTTTTTCATCCGTCTTATGAGGTAAGTCTGATGGCAGAACTGGGAAAGAAGTTTGACTTTGTAGACCCACAGCCTGACAGACAAACTGCCAAGTAGACGAGTGAGGAATCTGCAGCGTGGTGGAGGTTACACAAACAGTAATTGATAAGCGTCTGTAAACACCAAATTGTTTTTTCTTTTAGAGGATGGATTTAGCTATGTAAGCAAGCCTGGAGTAATGCTTAACCCAACTTCGGCTCAAGTCTCCAGAGCTCTGCTTTCCCGGACCTCAAATGTACCGAGAACCACATCTTTTTTTTTTTCTTCTCCCCCGGCTCTTAAGGCGGTCGCTTATGGATTTGTTACCGAGCACAAACACAGAGATATAGTGTATGAGTGGCATGTGTGGAACCACACCAGAGCTGGCCTTTACCAGAACCCTACAATGACAGACAGAAAGGGACATTTATTGACTGCAAACCGGTTCACCAGCGTGGACCCGGCCAAGTCCTGGCCTCCCCTCCACCGCAGAACGCCAGTCGTTGAAAAACAACAAAATCAATTGGGAGGCAATGCGATAGCCCCTCTCACTTCTCACTTCTTCACAATAAAAGTTATCCTCCAAGTCTGCCTCGCTTCTCCTCAACTCTGGACGTTTTTTTTTTGTTTTTTTTCGCCCGGTTCTGCTGGCGAGCGTTAGCGGTTAGTGTCTCTGGTAAAGCCATACAGCGCTGCAGCATTCCTCGGCTCACCTCAGAGAGCCTCGCGCGCTAACGTCTTTGCAAGGCCTCCAAGGAGCGGCGAGGCTTTGGAGAGCAGCTCGTGCGTGGGATTGCGCCGCATACTTTGGGCTACCGAGAAGAATCCGAGGAAGTGGATATTTGCACCTCAAATCCACCCAAAGATTCGCATTTTTCTGAGGTGGAGAAATTGATTGTGACCGGGAACCCGAAAATAAGTAAATAGCGATGAGAATGGCGCCAGGTGGATAAATTCCCATAAGTTTTGAGGATATTTTTCCAGATATTTTTCCTGAAATAACAGCATTGTTAGCACAGACGCATACAACTTTAAAATGCTAACCTATGCTAATTTCACATTGCTGTTATTTTCTCCGGGGAAGGACATTGTGTGGCTCACACATGTGCACAGACAGACAACACACCTGTTGGCTAGCAACAGATGGTGAACTAGGTTAAGATTGATTTGAGCGGGTCAGCTTTAAAAACACCGCGAAAAACAACCAATAAAAAGGAAAGTAGGGTCGGTATGAGGGTCGGTGAAGGAGCCTATTGGCTTGACAGCAGCCAGGTAAGGAGACTATGAGTTCAATGGCCCTACGTGGCATTAGGGGGTGTAGGAGATGAACATTTACATTTATTAACTTCATCCAAAGCCATTTGAAATTTGGATACATGACATTAGGGAGCAGACAAGGTTTGGCATCTTGGTCAAGGATGCCTCCAGGTAGGTTGTGGACACTGGGGATTGAACCCAGTCTATGGGTTAAACCGTTTCAGTGTGCTTTGTCATTGAGAAAGTGAGAAGTGAGAAAACCGAATAGCCTTTTGACTGTAAAGTAAAAATTGCTGTACACCCACACAAGCTCCAGATTGTACAGTTTCAACACCGTTTTTTGGACAGCGTCAATTTCTGATTTAGCGCCACTGTCAACATTTTTAGGGTCTTTTAGTTTTTTACGTTGGTCGTGGCCAAACCCCTCGTAATGTCACCAGCAAACTCTTCACACCTTCCAAAATGGTACTAAAGTGACTATTTCCACTATCACACCTACTCTCCACATTAAACTATTGATTCAACCTCTTGGTAACTAACAAAGGAATGCGAGCCTGTGCCATACCAGTAAACCCGACACGTCGACCACCAAAAAAATACAGTAATATATGTGTAAAAAAAAAGGGAATTTAAGAGTCAGTATCCAATCAGAGTTTCCATCCGCCTATCTAGCGCATAGCGACTCTTGACTAAGTTTATTGCTGGCTGCTGCTGCGTTCAACTCCCCCAAACCTTTGGAGATGTGCCTTTTCAGGGCTGGGTGTCCTGTGTGTGTTTATGTAGGGTGTGAAAGTGGCCTTCAGAGGGAAGGTTTTAAGGAGCAAGCAGGAAGTAAAAGTGACAGGAGGAGGGGTGGAGACCTTTAAAGGCGATGCAGAGCCAAAGTTACAGAGGAGGGGGGGGGGGGGGGGGGTGTGACTAGAAGACGGCCTGTGAGACATGAAGCAGAGAGACGCTCATCGTGCTGAGGAGGAGACGGTGGGCAGAGGACGTCGACGTCTCTCCCTCTTAAAGGTCTTTGTAGTTCCCCTTCCCAACCCGACCCGACCGCCGTGGATCCATCCCGGGGGATGGGGGAGGAGGTCCAGGGAGGGTTAAATAGGTCAAGGACCAAAAGGACCCCTTGGCTTAAGTCCCTCAGCTCCTGTAACAAGCCCACCCCCTACCCTAGCCCACCATCGCCGCCACCCCCCACCCCCCTCTGTTGAAGACACATGGCACCTCTTTGGTGTGGTGACTGTTCTTATGTAACACTTCCTCCTCCTCCTCCCCCCCCCCCCCCCCACACCCCACCACCAACTGTCCTTGTCCTACTCTGTGGCACCCCTCTGAGAGGGTCTATGTCAGCCCTGGTGGCTCCAGAAAGCCCTGGTGCCTGGGGAGCGGAGAGGTCCATGTATGGGCCTGAGAGGATGAGGTGGAGGGGGAAGGGAAGGGGCTCCAAGCCATCACCTCTAACACAATGTGATCACCGCTCCCTTTGAGAACGAGCAACAATGTGCGTGTGTGTGGGGTGTGTGGGGTGTGTGTGTGTGCGTGTGTGTGTGTGTGTGTGTGGAGGTCCAGCAATGGTGCAAGCCAGGCCTGATCTTCAGTGTCCGTGGAAACACAACAGGTCATGAAGGTTGTTGTAGTTTTTTTGGGGGGAAAAACTACCGCCCTTCAAGGTAGGTGGCTGAAGTACCTTCAGAAGATCTGGACTTGTGTTTTTGTTTGGGCCAGGGTCACGTCCTCTCGATCGAATTTTCTTTTGCGTCACAGATTCTGTGGCTTCAAGCGTCATATGAAAAATCGATCGAGCGAGGAGGAAAATAATAAGCGAAGCCTCGAGGCTGATCAACCAAATCATTGCCTGATGTGAGACGCAAAACTAACCCGTCAACGGCCAAGCGGTCCAATATTCTGGACATCTGGAGAAGTCCTTGTCAGAATAAAAACAGGGAGAAAGCTGAGATTTTATTAAGAGAGATTTGTACACTGAACTGAGCTGACTTTAATATTTCAGACACACGATTCTTTTCTTTGATGCATGAAGCCCTGTAACATACACTCACATCAGAGGGGGGGACGACTCCTGATTGACAAAGTAAAAGTCCTGGGGGGGTTTGGCTTCACTCATACACTTCAATGCAGTTGTTTCAATGGGTTGACTCACTGAAAACACTTTTGGGATATTTGCTTTCTGAATCTGAAAGTTCCCATTGCCTGTATTAAAACCAATATTTGTGTGTACTCACTTATGTAAAACATAAAAAATAGCAGCACCATAAAGTTGGCATTGAGAAAGTAATAAAAGATATATATCATTAAATATATCATTGTTTAAGTACTGCCAAGTGAATTGAACCACCCATTATTGTTGGAAGCAAGTCAAAATAATCGCTCAAGGAAATTACTTCTTGGTTTTGGTTTATATTCTCCCAGAAAACTCAGTGAAAACATTAATTTTTCTGTCAAGATTACAACAAAGAGCGGTACGTTGCATTACAACATTGTCAGGAATGTTGATCAACGGCAAGAAGAAGGAAAAAAAAAGTTTAGGTTTGATTTACGAGTCTTAGGTTAGATTTACGCCCACTTAACAACAATCACACGTCCGTTTCACAGGCTAGCCTCGCTTCTCGGGCCAACGGTGCCCCCATATTGAAAAATGGGAAGGAAAAGAGTTGAAAGAGGAATCAGACGCTGATATCAAGAGGACTTGGCAGTAGGTCCACCTTAAGACGGGAGCTAAGAGAAGCCAGCTGGTTGGGATCTAAACAATTGGCCCCAGGTTTGGCCCAGTGCCTCCTGCTGTAGGGCCACAAACACAGGTTGGAAAGCTTGAGCCACGTCCAACTAAACAACCATTTGTGGGGGGGGGGGGGAAAAAATGCCGAATTGGCATTTTTTTTAAAAAGCACACATTCGCCGAAAGCTTCATATCCCCCTCCACACCCATCTCCCTCCTCGATCTCCAGACAATAAAATAATAACACGCTCTTCATCATCCAACACACAGCAGTTCAACACTCCCCAAATCATAAAATACAAACATCTCCCCGAGAAGGCGAGCGCCGCCATCGATACGTCAACCTCGAATTGCCCCGTTCCTCCGTTCAGGATTGTGCAGATGGAGAAAAAAAAAACGAAGAAAAGAAAACCACCGGGCTTTACGACGATTACGATGATGATGATATTTTTATGAGAGAATAATAATATTTAGTACAGGTGACATCGGACTAGTCAAGGTTGTGCTGGTGGTGGAGATCAGAGTGTGATCTGTAGCAGATGGCCCCTGTGTGTGCCCGGGCCCCGGGCCCCGCAGCCTGCCAGACATGTGGCCCTTGATACATTCCTAATAGCCCTTATTAAAGATCAGCTTTCAAGTGCTTCTCCTTACCCTCTCCTGCGAAAACATTACAGAGGAAATTCACGCACTTCTTTACCCCCCCTTGACTATACATTATGGTGTGTGTGGTGTGTAGGTGTGTGTGAGAACCTCTGTGTGTCTGTGTGAATCAGTGTGAGTGTGTGTGTGTATGTGTAGATGCATGTGTGAACTAGTGTGGGAACCAGTGTGTGTATTATTTTTTTTTGTAGGTGTATAGGGGCCTGTGTGCCCCAGTGTGTGTGTGTGTGTGTGTGTGTGTGTGTGTGTGTGTGTGTGTGTGTGTATGTGTGTCCCCTTGGGCAGGTCTTCCTAATTACAAGTGAACTCTGAAGGTGATGCATGACCCTCTGCAAAGCAGCTACTGCAATCTGGACTACTGTTCCCACTGTTCCCAGTCCATCTAGACTACCGTTCCCACTGTTCCCAGTCCATCTAGACTACCATCCCCACTGTTCCCAGTCCATCTAGACTACCATCCCCACTGTTCCCAGTCCATCTAGACTACCATCCACACTGTTCCCAGTCCATCTAGACTACCATCCCCACTGTTCCCAGTCCATCTAGACTACCGTTCCCACTGTTCCCAGTCCATCTAGGCTACCATCCCCACTGTTCCCAGTCCATCTAGGCTACCGTCCCCACTGTTCCCAGTCCATCTAGACTACCGTCCCCACTGTTCCCAGTCCATCTAGACTACCATCCCCACTGTACCCAGTCCATCTAGGCTACCATCCCCACTGTTCCCAGTCCATCTAGACTACCGTCCCCACTGTTCCCAGTCCATCTAGACTACCGTCCCCACTGTTCCCAGTCCATCTAGACTACCATCCCCACTGTTCCCAGTCCATCTAGACTACCATCACCACTGTTCCCAGTCCATCTAGACTACCATCCCCACTGTTCCCAGTCCATCTAGACTACCATCCCCACTGTTCCCAGTCCATCTAGGCTACCATCCCCACTGTTCCCAGTCCATCTAGACTACCGTCCCCACTAAGCCCAGTCCATCTAGACTACCGTTCCCACTGTTCCCAGTCCATCTAGGCTACCATCCCCACTGTTCCCAGTCCATCTAGACTACCGTCCCCACTGTTCCCAGTCCATCTAGACTACCATCCCCACTGTTCCCAGTCAATCTACCATCCCCACTGTTCCCAGTCCATCTAGACTACCATCCCCACTGTTCCCAGTCCATCTAGACTACCATCCCCACTGTTCCCAGTCAATCTACCATCCCCACTGTTCCCAGTCCATCTAGACTACCATCCCCACTGTTCCCAGTCTGCCTTCTCCTCCGCTGGAGCCAGAGAAAATAGAGAGAAAATCGGTCTTTCTTTATTTCCAGAGCTTTTTTCTTCCCCCATGTCTGGGACTGTGTCCAGACTGGATCTGGCACTAGATGAGGCACAGAACAACCAGTCTCTGTAGACAATGTCAAAGTGAAGGATCACTTTCTGTCAGTTTGACATTTGAATTATTGATTAATTCGTAATGAATTATGTCAACTGTTGATGTAAATGACAGTTGAGTTGGTCCAGGTATTAGCATTTCCAGCATTGGGTCAAAAAAGACAAAAAGTCATTGCAGCAGGGAAAACTGGTTCTTCTTCTGCATCCTCTGCCTGTTTTGAAGGCTGAAGCAGGAAGAGCAGCGCTGGAGGCTCAAGAGGAGCAACTCAGAAAAAGAAAGGAACAGCTGGAGATTGAAGCTGGAATCGCATCATCTACTGCAAATACTTTGTTATGTCAGAAATCACCCATGTCATAGATTCAACCTTTTTTTTTTGCATGAAATGGTAACAGACTTTAGCTTGGCGGTATGGGTCCACTCTTTTAGGCTGCTCCCTGCTCTCGGACTTAAAGAATGACATACAGACGTCAGATACAGCATAACAACATGTGACACCACAGAGAGCACTAGACCCCCCCCCCCCCCCCCCCCATGGGGTACATCAGATATCTCAACCCATTGTGTAGGTTACATACAATACAGAGCCGAACCAAAGCAGGTGGAGGCCGGGGGGGAAGTCCGGCTCAGCGCTTCACTTTGCAGAGAGTGTGTGTGTGTGGTGTGAGATGGAAAGTCTGAAATGGACCGCCTCTCGGTGTACGTGCGTTTGATTGGACCGTGTTAGCTGTCAGCTGACAGGCGGGCGCATGACTAGAGAACTAGTAGACTACCTACCAGAACTAGTTATGCTCATCAGTGTTAACATTGGACAGCAAAAGTGTCTCAAAATCACCAAGTGATGTTCCAGCTAAAGAGGAATTACAGTGTTGTTGATCACAAAGGAACTCCACTGTTACCAACACTTTCATTGCTTCACTTTTACTTTTTACTTTTTATTATTCATTGCAAGAGGCTCTTAGGATTCACTTTGTTATAAAGAGGAAGTGTTAGATAGCCTGTTTTGTGGAAAAGTATTTTAGAAGGCGAAGAGGCCGGATACACTGGAAACAGATGGCATGTATGAGTACAACCCTTAGTCAGCTAATGTGTGCGTATAAAAGAGGAGTAGTGAAGATAAAAAGCAAACCGGGTATCAAGTACCAACAGGATGACTAGACCTCAAACAGACTCAGATGGGCTGCTATTCAACTTGTCGTGAGTACTTAATCTTTGTTTCAACTAATTGTGACCAAAGCCACGGGAAGATGTTTTCAGGGGGTGCTGATGAAAAGTCCCGGGCAGCGGACTGGGACAGAAAGACGTCACTGTGTGGTCGTCCATTGTGCTTGAAGTGTCGGCGTGCAAAAAAAATGAAATTGGCGTGCACACAATGCACGACAATTTTCCCCCAGTATCAATAATTAATTCATCAATTGAATTTAAACCAATGCATTTCCAATGGGTCAAAGAAAAGTTAGAAAAACTGCTTCTTTTTCTTACGCATCCTGCGGCCGTTTGAAGGCTGAAGCCTAATTAAATCCTTCACAATTAGATGAAATAGAAAAAAGAAAATATGTACAAAAGGTAGAGGCTCCTTTAGGTCAGAAGCTCCCACACAGGCTGACTGGAAGTTACTTCCTTATGGAATTACAGTGACAGACATGGGGTAGGCTGCGCCTGTTTTTAGGAAATAACCAGAATCACAAAACAAGACTTGATGAAATTGGTCACGACAACAATGTCCATGAAGATGTTTTAGGGTAGAAGAGTCTGCTAAACAGTAGTAACATTCATTTTTTTTTTTACCAGGGGAGGGTTTATTAATGTATAATGTTCAGAGCTTACCAGAGTCTTCACTTCTTCTTTGTATTGCTTCGATATTATGGCTATGATTCAATATTATCGCTGTGTGATTAAGAGTTGCTTGGACAAGCAGAAGTTGCTGTACAACCTCTGGAAAGAAGGATATCACACGACCGAGAATGGACTGAGCCACGTGTTGACTTCACATTACAGAATCATTTAAAGATGTAATGATCTACAATAGGTCCCCTTAAACCGAGGAGGTTACTAGAAGTGGAAAAGCTTAATGGAGCCTAACCAGTGTGTTTATCTGACCCTTGACCCCACCGCTGGGTTTCCTCCAGCCAAGCAGAGAGCACGCTTGACCGCACCTGCACTGTGGAGATCAACAACTCCTGTGGATTCTACGCCTTAGCTGACCCGGGGTAAGCCTGTCTCTGTACTGTCTAACCCCTACCTGATCCTTAATGACATGTCTCTGTACCGTCTAACCCCTACCTGCTCCTTAATGACCTGTCTCTGTGCTGTCTAACCCCTACCTGCTCCTTAATGACCTGTCTCTGTACTGTCTAACCCCTACCTGCTCCTTAATGACCTGTCTCTGTACCGTCTAACCCCTACCTGCTCCTTAATGACCTGTCTCTGTGCTGTCTAACCCCTACCTGCTCCTTAATGACCTGTCTCTGTACCGTCTAACCCCTACCTGCTCCTCAATGACCTGTCTCTGTGCTGTCTAACCCCTACCTGCTCCTTAATGACCTGTCTCTGTACTGTCTAACCCCTACCTGCTCCTTAATGACCTGTCTCTGTGCTGTCTAACCCCTACCTGCTCCTTAATGACCTGTCTCTGTACCGTCTAACCCCTACCTGCTCCTTAATGACCTGTCTCTGTGCTGTCTAACCCCTACCTGCTCCTTAATGACCTGTCTCTGTACTGTCTAACCCCTACCTGCTCCTTAATGAGCTGTCTCTGTACTGTCTAACCCCTACCTGCTCCTCAATGACCTGTCTCTGTGCTGTCTAACCCCTACCTGCTCCTTAATGACCTGTCTCTGTACTGTCTAACCCCTACCTGCTCCTTAATGACCTGTCTCTGTACCGTCTAACCCCTACCTGCTCCTTAATGACCTGTCTCTGTACCGTCTAACCCCTACCTGCTCCTTAATGACCTGTCTCTGTACCGTCTAACCCCTACCTGCTCCTTAATGACCTGTCTCTGTACCGTCTAACCCCTACCTGCTCCTTAATGACCTGTCTCTGTGCTGTCTAACCCCTACCTGCTCCTTAATGACCTGTCTCTGTACCGTCTAACCCCTACCTGCTCCTTAATGACCTGTCTCTGTACCATCTAACCCCTACCTGCTACTTAATGACCTGTCTCTGTACTGTCTAACCCCTACCTGCTCCTTAATGACATGCAACTGAAACTCACTTTAAGTTGCTTTGGATAAAAGCAGCTGCTAAATGCCTAAAAGGTAAAAATGTAATTATATATTATTGTATTGTATTTGTTGAATTGGTCCCATCATGTTGACCTCCTGTGTGTCCGGGTGCGTGTTCCCCATCCTCAGGCTGTTCATGGTGAGCGGGTTTTGCGACGAGCCCCTCCCCCCCGGTATCGACAAGCGATCCCGGGCCAGCGGCGGCTTCACCAAGCCCATGGGCACCGCCACCGGCGCCGTGGGCGTCTTCACCTACGACCTGGCGCACCACCAGACCAAGGACTACAACGCCGTGCTGGCCGTCATGTTCTCCGTGCCCTTCGACTACAACCTGTACCTCAACTGGTGCGCGGCGGGCATCTTCTTCCGCGGCATCGAGTGCGACTACAGCCTCTTCGACCTCCTGTACAGCGGCGAGGAGTTCAGCTTCGTCCGCGCCAAAGGGGGCGCCGGCCCAAGAACGTACAAGGGAGAAGTGGTGGAGGTCAGCGTCCGCATGTCGGCCTCCAGCAGGGCGGTGCTGCTGGTGGACATCGAGGACCTGAACGAGGCGGAGGCGGAGGCGGCGGCGGCGCGGGGCGAAGGCCCCATGTAGTTTCAACCATATCCGTCACATAGATGGGCGCCATGAATCCAGATTTGAATTACTATCAATACACAGGCTCACTAGAGCCGTAACCACGACAACTAAGCGTTGTGTCGTTCTTTACACCTCTAACCTTTTATTACTATTTAGTTTTGCTATATATATATATTATATTGTGCTACAATCAGAGTTTGTTCACTTGGCTTTCCTGTGTGTGTGTGTGTGTGTGTGAATGCAACCGTGTCCTTGTGTGTTGGTTTGTGTGTGTGTGTGTGTGGGTCTGTGTGTGTGTGTGTGTGTGTGTATGCAACAGTGTGCAAGACTATGTCCATGCGTGGGACGGTTTGCAGGTAGGTTGTGTGTTTCGGGTGATGCTAGTTGGGGGGGTGGGGGAGGGGTGGTGGGGGAGTGGGGGGGGGGGGGGGGGAGGTGCTAGGAGCCACAGGGGGTTGCGCTGCGCACGTACGATTGGTCGGATTCGATCACTTCTGATTTCACCTCGTTAATCGCTGACGTTCTCCGCCGTGCCGTTTTAATTTGGACCCGCAGAACCGGGCCGCCGCCTGCGGCCGGCTCTTGGCCGGGCGGCCGCGCGTTTCCTAAACGCCTGTTTCACACAAACAGGCGGTGATGGAGGCCAGACGGAAACGTGATCCAGGAGCCAAACGCTGAAACAACCGCCGGCGCGGGTAAAACTCAAAAAACACAGAACATTTCTGCTTTGCTTTTGTGTTTTTCTGCGGTCAGACTGTAGTCTTGCGACGACGTCCCCCCCCCCCCACACACACACACACACACACACACACAACCCACACACACTTTTGCGTACACATGTGCGCGGCGTAACTCGGAGGGAACCGGGAGCAACGAGGTAATCATGATTACACAGGCGTGCCTCTCAGGACCAACAAGCCCTTGCGGTTGGCTGCGAACTGCGAACAACATGTTAACAAGTTCAGGATGTGCCGCCCTGTGAGCGCAAGTGTGTGTGTGTGTGTGTGTGTGTGTGTGTGTGTGTGTGCGTGTGTGTGTGTGTGTTTATTGGACGGGGATGGGGTGCCCAGGACAACGTTCATTATGAGGAAAGCAGATGGCGGACCAGAACGATGTCATCTTCCCTTCCTCCCGGAACTCATCCGTCAGCCGCTCACCTGTTCACCTTGTCATTAAGGGCTCATTAGTCCGGTTCACCTGTTGGCCGCGTCGTTAAGGTGCAATTAACCGGAGTTCACCTGTTGACCGCGTCGTTAAGGTGCACATTCTGAGATTCGACACGCTAGAAGGATAAAAAGCGTGATTATTTTTATCTTTTTACGGCAAAGTGAGCTTGTGAGCGGATTCGTGCGGGTAAAGCAAATATTTTATTTTAAGTGTCTAAACAGTCGCTTGATATAAACTAATCTGATATTTACTCTTAAGCTTTTTATCTCATGTAAAACTATTAAACTCGCCTTTAGCTTTTTGGCCGCTCTCTCTCACCGTCTTAAACTCATTTCCTTCCTCTCTCCGTTTTACTCGTTTATTTTTTTCAATACCCTCGGTTAACCTGTCTTCCTCTCTCTCTCTCCCGCTCTGCAACCCGGTCAGTCTCTCTCTTCCCCCTCCCCTCCCCCCCCCGCACCCCTCTCCTGGTCAGTTTCTCTCTCACCCCCCCCCCCCCCCCCCCCTCTCCTGGTCAGTTTCTCTCTCACCCCCCCCTCCTCCCTCCCTCATGGTATGGCCACACGCTGGCCGCTCCGCTGTAAACCAATCAGGGACTCAGAAAGCTGATCTTCCTGTCAGCACACATGTCAAGGTGAACTTGGGCGGGGGGGGGGGGTGGTGGGGTCTTTAAATAACTACTCCCACCCACCCACCCACCCACTGCTATCTCCCGCTCCCCCCCCCTCCCCCCCCCCCCCCTCCCCCGCGGTCCCCTGGATTAGACTGAGCCCCTTGTTTACAAGGACGTTGCGGCGGTCGTTTTTAGCGGAAACCAGATCGCAATAACCAGAAGTAACCTAAATAATAACAGAGGTGGGGGTCTGTGATTACAGGACACACCGGTAGCCATGGTGACACACACACACACACATATATATGTGTGTGTGTGTGTGTGTGTGTGTGTGTGTGTGTGTCGGGAGACATTCGCGTCTTTGCATTTAATGTACGTGTGAATGTATGTGTCATAAAGTGTGTTGTGTTACTATGTGTTACTAATTGCGGGGATCGTCTTTCAGCCTCTCACCGTTTCACACACTAACACACACACACACTCACACACACACACACACATACACACCTAGTTCTGTTTCAATTATGCGTGTGTGTGTGTGTGTGTGTGTGTGTGTGTGTGTGTGCATGTCTCGACCCTGTAAAGCATATTGGCCACTTAAGTGTGCTAATGTTGTGCGTTCCTGCGGCGCTGTCCGCTCGCTCCTCCGCTATTGTAAGCAAAATCCGTCTGGACGACCCAACAAATGGACAACTGGCGTAAATATTGTGGTTCCTCTGTCATTCCCTACACACTCAGGCATGCGTGTGTGCATGCATGCATGCACATCTGTGTGTGTGTGTGTGTGTGTGTGTGTGTCTGTGTGTGTGTGTGTGTCTGTGTGTGTGTGTGTGTCTGTGTGCGTGGCCACGCATGTTTTAACAGAGGGTTCGGTTCTCGGGTGGTGGAGGTGGTGGTGGAGGTGGCGGTAGTGGTGGAGGTGGTGGTGGAGGTGGTGGAGGTGGAGGTGGATGTGGAGGTGGTGGTGGATGTGGTGGAGGTGGAGGTGGTGGATGTGGTGGTGGTGGTGGATGTGGTGGTGGATGTGGTGGTGGTGGAGGAGGTGGAGGTGGTGGATGTGGTGGAGGTGGTGGTGGTGGATGTGGTGGTGGACGGCGGTGGTGGATGTGGTGGTGGATGTGGCGGTGGTGGTGGAGGTGTTGGAGGTGGTGGTGGATGTGGTGGTGGTGGTCATGGTGGTGGTGGAGGTGGTGGTGGATATGGTGGTGGTGGTGGAGGTGGTGGTGGATGTGGTGGTGGAGGTGGTGGTGGTGGTGGAGGTGGTGGAGGTGGTTGTGGTGGATCTGGTGGAGGAGGTGGAGGTGGTGGATGTGGTGGAGGTGGTGGTGGTGGAGGTGGTGGAGGATGTGGAGGTGGAGGTGGTGGAGGTGGTTAGATTACAGTAAACCCTGCAAGCGGCCAGATACAACGGTCAAAACGATTTCCTCCCTCAGCAGCCACAGGCCTTCACCTCTGACCACTAGCCTCTGTTCCACCCCCCCCCTGCGACCTCCACCCTCTCCTCGTCCTCAAACACCACCATCTCCTCCACCATCTTTTCCTCCTGCTCCACCACCTCCTCCAGTGGAGTGGACGTCCTGAGAGTCTTCTTAAAGCCCTCAGAATGACTTATACATCTGTTCCTATGTACAGTGTATCTATTAAATGCGTCCGGGTCGCGTCTCTCCAGAGCACAAACTCAAATACACAAATCTTATTCTCTCTGACAAAAGTGTGGACAGCAGGAACAGCAACCGCAGGAAACCAACAAATGCGTTCCCTCCCTCCTCCCTCCTCTCCTCTCCTTTCCTTTCTCCTCCTCCTCTACTCTCCCCTCCAGCAGGAGATCAACACCTTCCTACTCAAACCTCCCGTCTTCACTTCCCTGGAACGCCGCCGCTCTCACGCTGCACCTCCCCGGCGCCGGTAAACACATGACCTCATCATGTATCCGCTTTGATGAGGATGATGATGATGATGATGATGATGATGATGATGATGATGTAGTGCAGGCTTTTGTGTTTTTCCTCCTGGTTGTTGTTGCAAACCGTTCCCAAACCGCGTGACACGCCGCCGCCGCCGCCGCCGCCGGCGAGTTGCTAAACATCGCCGGGCGGCCGGGGGTCAGCGATGCTTCGCACGCATTCCCGCAGCCATGACTCCTCCTCCTCCTCCTCCTCCTCCTCCGGCTTAATATACACACATGGCATCCTCGCAACGCACACTAACACCGGGTCCAAGCGCCGCACACACCAACAGCTCACAACACAACACAACACACACACCGGAACACCTAACAACGCGCCGCCGCCGCCGCTCACCACGACAACGCAACACAACACAACAGCGGACGACGGCGCTGCACACGTAACTCAATAACAGCGTATGCCACAAATACACAACAACAACAAACAACTCAACGCAACAACGCACACACGCCTCTCACCTCCTCGCCAACCGGTCGCGTCCGGCGCCGCACGCCGGTCAGGGGAAACACACTCAGCATTAGCTTTACGTATTTATCCCCCGAGCGCAGGGAGACGGCGTGTTCGGCGTGTTTCTGGTTCTGCGGTTTTCGGCGGTGCCACTCACTCACACACACACATATGTGAGGAAACTCAAATATTATTCGCTTTAAACAAACCAAAACACTCGCGTTACTTAACCGCACACACACACACACACACTGTGTGACAACACAACACACACCTTTCGCCTGCCAACAGAAACAACAGAGACGCGCTTTGAAAAGCCAGAAGGGGGTAAACGGGGGGTCACTCGTATTCGGGGGGTAATATATCTCGGTAAATATATATATATATATATATATATGGCTGACCAACATCATTTAAAAAGGGGAACTGGAGTGGACGGCGTTCCCATTTCGACACATCCAGGCAAACTAATCGGCTGTTTTGATACGGGGGGGCGTCGCGGTCTCCAACAGTCCCGGCATTCATAAAATACTCAGACTGGGACACACGAGAAACCGCCTCAGCGCTCGGCCGCATGAAGCACTGCACTGTTGCTCCGCCGTTTCCCCCCCCCCCCCTCTCTCTCTCCTGGACCCGACACACACACACATATATATATACACACACACACACACACACATACGTGTGTATATCTCACGCCTTTGTTTAGCCGCTTGATGATGAACTTCGTCGTCACTTTTGGAAGACAAAGTAAAGGAAAAGCGAATCAGCTTTGGCCGAGGTCCAGGGTGTCCAGCTTGGCTTCTGGCAGCTCTGGGACAACAACTTTCCACACCGGGGTCCTCGCAGGCACACACACACACACACACACGCGCACGCACACACACACACACACACACACACACGGGCACACACACACACACACACTCCCTGCTAAACCAAACAGGCTGACGGAGGACATGCCGAGGGCAGCGTGGCGATGACATGTGGCGTGGCACTCTGGGTACCTGCATACCCGCGTGTGTGTGTGTGTGTGTGTGTGTGTGTGTGTGTGTGTGTGTGTGTGTGTGCTACACAAATAAATAAACATGAAAAACATGAGAAAACAAACACGTTATTTAAAAAAGGAACCACAGACAGTATTTCCGTTGCAGCCCTCCGGCTAACAAATGAATGACATAATAGTGATGATTTAAATATATATATATTTTAACAACACTCTTTCAACTCAAAGGTTCTCATTGTTGTAAAAAAGGAAGAAAAAAAATACCGTAATATTATTAACACCGGCTGTTTTTAACGTCGGCGTTCGCCGCGCCGCCGCGTGCGTTCACCAGGTGCATTAACACCCGGCTGGGCGCGGCGTTTGTCCGCGTCGCGGGCGCCATGGTTTCACAACAAACACAGCACACATGGTCACATGGTCTCCAGCGCGTGTTGATTGGCAGGGGCCAGGTGGGGCGCCGACCGCGATTGGTCCCTTTTTCCGTACGCATCCCCACAATGCAAAGCGGCTAAACGGAACGGAGAGGAGAGGGACGGGCGGACCTTCGTGATTCTCAGGCGGCGTTTTTAGAGCTCAGGTCTGGAATTTGACACGTTTTCGTTTCCCAGCGTTTCCTAATTTTGAATCTGTTTCTAGCGGTTATCATTCCACCTTTATAATTAAAGGTGGAATGTTAATTGAAAGTTAATTTTTTATTTTTTTTTGTATAAATATCAGTGAATGTAAGACTTCACCAGAAAACAAACAATGCAAAAGTAATTGTATTAACCAGTACATAATGTTCCGGTTAAAGTGATGACAGAATCCGACTTCCCCAAGCCTATAAAGTATTCACAACACAATGAACGGCTGCGGCTACAGAAACCTTTACAACCGTCGGAAACATAAAGTCCCAGAGAGCGAGACGATGCGGGCCGTAAAACCCACGAAACCATCTGGAAGGGTCCGCAGTAAAAAGCCCTCACACACCTGTGGCGGCGGCGGGGGGGGAGGGGCTTCGCCGCCTTAATTGGCGTTCATGGGAGGACGTTAGGACACAATGACGCTGCAAGACGGGGCCAATTAGCACTAATGTGTGGACCCAAGCCCCGCCCCTTGTTCACACACAGACTCGTAGGGTTGGGGTGCTGGGACGCACGCGCGCACACACACACACACACACACACACACAAAGGCTTAATAACCAACACCTGGTGGCTGCAGGAGACAGGTGGCTTCAGAGGCCGCCGCGGCGAGCGGCTCTCTGTTCCCGAACGCGTCTGACAAACCGCTGAGTGCGGCGTCTCATCTGCTGCCGTCCGGCTCCCGGGGAAACCCTGCATACACAGACCTGCTGTCTCTCTGGGGGTCTGGTCTTAGGTCTGCTGCTACAGAGACCTGCTGTCTCTCTGGGGGTCCGGTCTTAGGTCTGCTGCTACAGAGACCTGCTGTCTCTCTGGGGGTCCGGTCTTAGGTCTGCTGCTACAGAGACCTGCTGTCTCTCTGGGGGTCCGGTCTTAGGTCTGCTGCTACAGAGACTTGTTGTCTCTCTGGGGGTCCGGTCTTAGGTCTGCTGCTACGGAGACCTGCTGTCTCTCTGGGGGTCCAGTCTTAGGTCTGCTGCTACAGAGACCTGTTGTCTCTCTGGGGGTCCGGTCTTAGGTCTGCTGCTACAGAGACCTGCTGTCTCTCTGGGGGTCCGGTCTTAGGTCTGCTGCTACAGAGACCTGCTGTCTCTCTGGGGGTCCGGTCTTAGGTCTGCTGCTACAGAGACCTGCTGTCTCTCTGGGGGTCCGGTCTTGTCTGTGCTGCTATGATGTCAGTGACTCCTCGGCTACAGATCGACTATTTGGTCACAATTCTTGAAAAGCACATTTTCTTTTCGAACGAAAGCTTTCACAATAATTGTCAGACCACGTCAGAGAAGTAGCAGTAGTAGTAAGAGAAATCATTTCATTACTGGTGATGATTTATTATCAGCTATAAAAAAACTTGAAACTGAAACTGACTCTTCTAAAAAAAGACGGTTCATAAAGGACATTTGGCAAAATAAAAGCGTCCAAGATGATCAGATTATCATCCAAATCTTCTCCTCTTGGACAGAAAACAATATCTTCACCTTTTCTCTTTCTTATGTGTCACAGTATGGCAGTAAGAACACAAACAGCACCAAATCACACGTATTATATCTTATTATCTTATCTTTCAACGATCAACTGTTTGGCTTTTGTCTGTTTTTGTGGACATTGAGTTTGACATTGTGTTGCCGCCATCATCAAAACCAAACACCCAACTGTCTGAATGTGAGTGTGTGTTGTGTGTTTCCGGTCACGCCGTCGCCGCGTCCGTCCCAGAATACCGGCAGTGTGTGACCCCACACCGCCGGGCCGCTCTGTCCCCATGTGACACCCAACCGCCCGGCGCTGCCAGCGGATCTTGAAATGACACCCCCCCCCCCCCCTGCACGCGCGCGCTCGTAGCGGAGTGGGCACCGCATGGCGGGCCACTGGGTGCACGCAGAAGGCGCTACTGGGCACACTCAGACGGCAGCGCCGCGCGCCGCTAGGGCGACGTTAAAATAAATATCCCTCCCTCAGCTCTATCTGAGAGGTTTATTTAGGGGAATTATAAATACGTCGAGAGGAAGTATTATCGTATCCAGCCTCCATTAACCTCCACATTTATAGAGCGATGAAACCCTAAACCCCGCCCACTTATAGGAAATGTCACAGTAACAAATTGATAATGTCCCCCAAAAAAATGATATATTGTTAATATTGACAAATGTGAATATTGTTAACATTATATAAGCTCAATATACCGGTGTTCAACAGTTCCCAAATGGCAGTTTAATAAAACCCTTTGTTGGACTGATGACATCACAGCGCACCGAGGACCTCAGATACCCGACAACACACACAATAAAACACAGCCTGTTGAAACGCTCACACATTGGGGCCCCGGGTGAGTCCTTGTTGTGGAGGTGGGGAGAGGTGAGGCCGCGACTCGGGGGAGGAAGGAGTCGGGTTATCTCCCCCCAATCTCTCCCCCAATCTCTCCCCCCTCCAGCATGGCCCCTCATTGAGCACTACAGCATCTACATGTGACCACGCCATGCGCACGCACACACAAACACACACTAGGGGATGAAACCAAAAGCAGCTGAGGGGATTAGTGGTGGTGACCCTCAGGGGTCCACCTGAGCTGTGAGTGAGTGTGTGTGTGTGTGTGTGTGAGACAGGTCTTACCTGGAGGACAGAGGCAGTTGTGCGGCAGGTCGCGGGCCTCGCGTGTCTTGGGTAGCCGAGCGGCTAGTTTCTGAAGACCGAGGAGGAGGAGGAGGAGGAGGAGGAGGAGGAGGAGGAGAGAGGAAATGTCAGTTTCACATTGATGGATCCAAGATCATTTTCCCAAAAAAGTTAATTTAAAAAGTAGTATTTAAAAAGTAATATTTAAAAAGTAGTATTTAAAAAGTAGTATTTAAAAAGGAGTATTTAAGAGTGAATAAAGTAGTAATGACCTGTAAAAATGTTTTAGCCATTTATCTATCTCCTTTTCTAATTTGTAAAAAAAAAACATGTGTATATTCATATTGTTTTTATCAGTATATTTTCAACCATGCTGAGATGAACAACTTTCAATGTAAATGAAATCCATGACAGTACACACACACAACCTCTAATACTGAACACACACAACGGGATTGGGCGGTAAAAGCCAACATTTACAGTTCAACAATCAATTTTCGCCTCCACCAGGGACTCAAACCTGGACATAAGACATAAGACATACGTCCTGGTTGAACCAACAGAAAGGGTCAACGCCTGCCATGTGACCCCCCAGCCCAACGCACAAGGAGACACAAGACAAGCAGAGTCCAGAGCAGGGACACCGGCGCTGGCGGTGTGGAGACAGGTGCAGGAGGGGATGTTATGCACATGAGGCCAGAGACCGGGTCTCCGGGTCTCTGGGTCTCCGGGTCTCTGGCCTCATGTCGTCTCCCAGGAACGCAACCGCAGATCAAACGGGAGCCGACCGGCGCATCACCGTCCAGAAAAAGGATCTGCACAAGCGTATGATCTCAGCATGCTAATTAAATACGGCCGTCTCCTGTGTGACCAATAATGAGACGCTGCTCCAGTGAGGACTGCTTTAAACCAAACATGCCTTAAGTATGTTCTGGACATGCAGGATGTGCTTCTTGTATGTTTTCTGGACGTTTCGATAAGGGACCGGAGGAAATACGGAAATCAATCTTGTAAGTGTAGGATGGAAGGAAACACCGTATGTTTAAACGTAAACCGCGCGAAGAAATAAAAACTTATTTTTCTTCCCAGAAGTATTCCATGTCAGGGGGGACGACCCACAACAGCGACACCCGACCTGCCAGGACCAGAACCAGAACCAGAACCAGGACCAGGACCAGAACCACTCTCAGAAACGACCAACTCAAAAACCAACCAGGAATCTCAACCCTTCCAGCAAATATTTCTTCATCCACTAATGTGGAATCCATCCCAGATCTCTCTCTCTCTCTCTCTCCCTCTCTCTCTCTCTCTCTCTCTCTCCCTCTCTCTCTCTCTCTCTCTCTCTTGCTCTCTCTCTCTCTCCCTCTCTCCCCCTCCCTCTCTCTCTCTCGCTCTCTCTTTCCCTCTCTCTCTCTCTCCCTCTCCCCCTCTCTCTCTCTCTCTCTCTCTCCCTCTCTCTCTCTCCCTCTCTCTCTCTCCCTCCCTCTCTCTCGTATTTTCAGACCTGTGTGTGTTATTCAGTGTGTTCGGTTGATCCTGGCAGGGTCCACACTCGCGGCTGGAGAAGTGTTTAGTGGAGACCGGTCCAGCGAGACCGCTAGCCGCTGTACTACTCTGCTGTGGTTGGTGGACGTCTAAAATGGCCCCCGGCACCTCGACCCCGAACGCCAAACAACAGCTGAGGTGTGGCCGCCGCCTCCCCCCCCACCCCCCCCCACCCCCCCCCAACCCCCGACGAGGTGACAGAGATAAGGGGGGGGGGGCGTTAATCAGCAGCCCTTTAACGCACGCCGGTTCATTAAAGACGAGGCAAAAACTCAAATGAGCGGACGTCAGCGTTGAAAGCGGCCGGTAATAAAATACAAACGCGCTGACGACACGCCGTCTGCGGGTCGTCGCCGTCGGTGACGCATGGTGACATCACCACCCAACGTACAGTAATGAAGTCATGAAGCGCACATACCACTGACATGCACAGCGGCCTTGATGGGAAGGGGGGGGGGGGGGGGGGGGGGGGGATTGCAGGGGTCAATCTTTCGTAAAGTACCAGTAGAGAGAGCTGGGGGGTGGGGGTGAGGGGATGAGGGGGTGAGGGTGGGTGAGGTGGTAAGAATGGGCGGCCGGGCGCATTCCCCGCCTCTCCGCCCCCCCCCCACACTTTAATGGTAACCCGATGCGGGAGGTTTTGATGTGGTTTAAACGCGCTATTTCAGGAGTATGACAGTGGATTCAACAATCCCCTCATCAGATTAGCCTGAAGACCCCTAATATGACCCCCCCCCCCCCCCCCCACCCACCCCCCCACTGTGTTTGTACCGCACTTAACGTTTTCAGCACCGGCGGCCCAGTGGCCCCCGCCGGGAGTTCACAGGTCCCACTTAGACCCGGGCCGCTGGGCCGGTTCTCCGACCCATCGGCCGGCTATCTGCTGTCTGCCAACGCTCGTCATTAAGGGAAACGCCGGCGGTGTTGTTTGCTCATTGTAAACGCTGTCACGCCGCTGCCACTCAAGGTCACGGCGCCGGGGGAGGGGGGGGGGGGGGGGGGGGGGTGGTGGGGGCCCGGAGGTCATGTCCACAAAGAGCCCGTGAAACCGAGACCGAGGTACTTGAGGAATTCCAGCGCTGCTAAATTTGGATGTCAGGAGGCTTAACGCAAAACATCTACAATCCACGACGGCGTTTGAACCGGCGGCAGTGGAGCGGCGGTGGAGCGGCGGTGGAGCGGCGGTGGAGCGGCGGTGGAGCAGCGGTGGAGGTGCTGCTGGGGGATTGGACCAACGCCAGGCTATAAAAAGACAGATTTATTCCCTGGAAAATGTCCACAATACGGAGATCCGGCGTTAATCGTTGACATGTTGGAGATACGGGGGAAAAGCCGTTTTGATTTCACGCCATTTTGAGAATTAAAGCCATGTCACATGTCTATAATGGGAAAATAATCATATTTCCAAAGCGTATTCTGGGCGGGGCAGCGGCTCGACCCGCTAGTGTGCTACCCATACCCTTGTAGCGACCCGGGTTCGATACCAACCTGCACTACGTACTGTACCTACACCCCTATGCAACCTACGCCCCTCTGTCTTTCAATTCCTGTCTGTCCCATCTTCACTGTCCTGTCCATGACAGATGGACACACACACATTTACATTACTAATAGGTCCACAGTAGACCACATACACAGACCCGGTGTACCGTTGGGTTCAATGAATGTTTAATGATGAAATGTAAAATGTGCTGATTGGTCGTGTCCCCGGTACCGAGGGCTTCGGGAGCACAGGTATCTCCGGACTAAACGAGTCCAGCAGGCAGAACTTCTGGACTTCGGCTGCGTCTATCTGAGGAGGAGGCCTTTCTCTTCTCAATGTCCTCCGGACAGAGAGGCTGGTGGGGTCTCTCTCCCCCTCTCTCTCTCTGTCTCTCTCCCCCTCTCTCTCTTTCTCTGTCTCTCTCCCCCTCTCACTCTTCCTCCTCCTCACTCACTCACTTCTAACCTCTCTCTCTCTCTCTCCCTCTCTCTCTTTCTCTGTCTCTCTCCCCCTCTCACTCTTCCTCCTCCTCCTCACTCACTCACTTCTAACCTCTCTCTCTCTCCCTCTCTCTCTTTCTCTGTCTCTCTCCCCCCTCTCACTCTTCCTCATCCTCACTCACTCACTCACTCTCTTCTAACCTCTCTCTCTCCTAACCTCTCTCTCCTAACCCCTCTCTCTCTCTCTCTCTCTCTCTCTCTCTCTCCGTCTCTCTCTCTGTCTCTGCATGTGTTGCAGCATCATCAGTCTGCTTGAGGAACACATAAGTCCCTATACTTCATGTGTTCACCTCCTTCATGTGTTCACCTCCACGCTACTGCAAGCTATTCCATTGCGTAAAAAAAGCATCTCGTCTGCATGACTCCACTGACGGATTCAGTGTTTCCCACACGCGTGTTCCTGGGGCCCGCGTGCCCGAGGGGGGGGGGGGCTACCCAAACGCACGCCGTCGGCTGCAGGGAGCGGGGGGGGGGGTCTGCAGGGACCCGGGTGACGAAACCAGGTCCAGGGGAGGCTGTATTTCTCCCCTGTCCGCACCTCCGGGTCTGGCCCGCCGCGCGCCACACACACCGGCTCGCGCTCTGGAAAAAGTAGCGCCAGGTCCCCGCCGACGGAGAGCCGACGGAGAGCCGTCCGCCTCACGGGCTAATTGTGATGGAGATTGAAGGAGAGCGCAGCGCAGCGCAGCGCAGGCCGCCGGTTCGGATCCCTATTTCCTCTCCAGGAAAGCGCACGAGGGACGTTTACGCGTCGGAGTGGAGGATTTGGATGTAATGTTCAGCCCGGGGGATTGGAGATCTTGTTGGAGACATTACGCGGACATCGTTTATGGAGCCGTAGTCCTGATTCAGGATGAAATCCTAAACGGCCGTTCCCTTCGGTGTGTAACTTCTGTCCACACATATAAACTATTAAAAGGTTGTAATAGAAACTCTGATAGGTATTAAAAGACAAACCGCATTTTGGACTGGCGCTCATTTATTTTATTTTTTGTCCCCATCACATTTTCAATCAGCATTTCTATTAAAGGTTGTTATTGGATTATCTTTTAGCCATTTATTCTTACTTGATTGTCTGTTTCACGCAATTATAAACGAATCAACTTATTGATTGTCTTTTTTTTTTGTAGTTTTGTTCTGATGTTTTATACGTCTGCGTGGTCTACGTTTCATAATGAACATTTCATATTTAAAGGGTGTGTGTGCTGACCTGGCACAGCAGCGGAAAGGAAAGGTAAGGAAAGTTAAGGTAACGGTACGAAAGGAAAGGTAAGAAAGGAAAGGAAAGGTAAGAAAGGAAAGGAAAGGTAAGGAAAGGCAAGGAAAGAGGAAAGGAAAGGAGAGGTAAGCAGGCGGTCATCCCCGTGGAAGTGGTTAATTAAAGGGCCCACAAACTGTCCGTTCAGGTTCATCTCAGGGTTTTAAACACAAAGTCCTACAAAGTGAGCGGATGTGAAAACGTGTTTGTAACGGAGGCGACGTGTCGTACAGGTGTCCGAAAACACATTAACTTCAGGATCAATAAGTCGCCGTTTATGAAGGGATGAATACTGAAGATTAACTCATTAACACCAAGTCTCTAGTGCGTAAAACCATCAAAAGTCAAGACTTAGGAGGACGGAATAGAGTGAAATAAGCAGGACTATTTTATATATATATATATATATATATATATATATATATATATATATATATATATATATATATATATATATATATATATATTGCAACACTTACAACATTTATCATTTCGAGTCGCACCAGCTTTCTTAATTATAGGCGATACATTCAGCACCATGAGACGCACGCGGACCATCACAACACACACACACATACACACACGGACCATCACAACGCACACACGTGTGGATCAGTCCAGGTCCTACCTCCTCCAGGATCCGGTCCAGCCGGGCCAGCAGGTCGGGCTCCACCCGGTCCTCGGAGATCCGCTCCAGGCCGCTCATGCGCGCCTGCAGCTCCGCGGTCCGCAGCAGCAGCGCGCCGCAGCCCCCCAGGGCCAGCAGGCTGAGGGCCAGGCAGGCCGCCAGACCCCCCGCCAGGCCGCCCGCCCCCGGGACCCAGCCTCTCCGCTTCCCGCACGCGTCCCGGTCCAGGTCCCGGTCGCTACAAGTCCTGGGGGGACCGGTGGCTCTCCGCTGCTGCTGGTGCTGCTCCGACATTTCGTTTGCATGCAGCACCGTGAGACCCAAATCCAAAACTGTGGATCAAGAAGAGGACTGAACCAAAAAAAACAAAAATAATAACTTGCAATCCTATAAAAAAAAAAAATTAAAAACCACACACACAAAAAAGAAAAAAAAGAAAAACCACTTGAGGACTTAGTCTTGCGGCTGTCCTCCTCCTCCTCCCCGAAAAAAAACTGTTCCTTGCTGGGTTCTCCTCAGATCAGTAGAAGAGGAGACATCTCTGTGGTCCTGGACTCGGTCTGAACTAAACCATGAGGAGCAGCAGCAAAGTCCGGGTCTCTCTGCTCACTCTGCACCGAGCTTCATCTGATGCTGATGTCCAGCGCTCCCTCTCTCCCCCCCCTCTCTCTCTCCGCCTCCCTCTCTGTAGGTCTCTCTCTCTCTCTCTCTCTCCCCCTCTCTCTCTCTCTCTCTCTCCCTGTGTCTCTCTACCTCCAGCTCCCTGTGTCTCTGGCTGATCAGCCGTCAGTGCGCTTGCTGAAATCTGAGCCCCCCCCCCCCCCCCCCTCCCTCCCTCTCTCCCTCCCTCTCTCTCTCCCACCGTGCGCCTTTCGCTGGGCTGCTGCGCAAGTGCACCCTCCTCCTATGACTGGGGTGTGTGTGTGTGTGTGTGTGTGTATGTGTGTGTGTGTGTGTGAGGGGGGGTGAGGCTAAATGCTGGGGTGAGGATCGGGTGAGGATTCAGCCCCCTTTGATCCGGGGTATTTTTAGCTGGGGGGGGGGGGGGGGTCTGCTGGGGGGGGGGGGGGGGTCTGTGCGGTCCCACAGCTCATTTGGACCGCACACATATTTCCAGTTGTGTCCCTGATGATTGGGGCAGTTTCTATAAAGTCAGACGATGTGTTTGGAGAGGGGAGCAGCAGCTTTACAGACTTGTGTAGAAACTTTTTTATTTTCACTTTTTGCAGTTGTTTTTTTTTTAAAACACAATTCTTTGTATTCTATCATTTTTAATACAAGTTTTTAAGTCATCATCCTGATCAAATCTTCCTGAGTCCAGGGTTTGCATAGACACACTACATACATACTGGTGTGTGTGTGTGTGCAGGGGTGTGTGTGTGCGTGTGTGTGTGTGTGCGCGCGATTGTGTGTGTGCAGGGGGGTGTGTGTGCGTGTGTGCAGGTGTGTGTGTGTGTGTGTGTATGTATGTGTGTGTGCAGGGTGTGTGTGTGTGTGTGTGCGCGATTGTGTGTGTGTGTGCAGGGGTGTGTGTGTGTGTATGTGCAGGGGTGCGTGTGAGATTGTGTGTGTGTGTGTGTGTGTGTGTGTGTGCGTGTGTGTGTGTGTGTGTCATATATGAATTACCTACAGGTCTACTATCCTCATTTAATAAATCAGTCCTCAGCCTGTCCAAGATAAACGATCCGCAGCATGAATCTACTTCTCCACCAGATAATAAGGAAGCGGTCCGAGACTTCAGCAGCTCAGTCCCAGCATTACATCCAAGATTCATGACTTTAATACCGTATAACTTATAGGCCAGTTGTTAGGGCTTCGCCTCACGACAGAACAACAAACAAGCATTACAGCCAAGACACGTAATCAAATAAAAAACACACACCGCATAACCCCCACCCAATAAAACATACAAACATACATTACATACATTCATGGACGTGAGATATTGACAGTAAACGCCACTTAACTTATAATCGGATAACTTCTCCGTCCCTCTTTGGCGGGAAAAGACGAGATGTCCGGCCTCCCTGTGATCAGCTGTTAAATACCGGTTCTCAGGTCATCGCCGGGAGCCTTTGAAGTTCCTGTCTGCCACCTCATTAAAATGGCCGCCCAGCCATAGGATCAACATAGGCGACCGAGCCGGACGGTGTTTGTTTGTTTGTTTGGCCCTCCCTTGTTTTTCGTGTGTGCGTGCGTCTGTGTGTGTACTGTGTGTTTTTGGGATTACGGTCATTGCGTGCCAGAGTATGACTTCAACAGCTCTGTTCCCACTAAAATATACATGTGTAAGCTTTAACTTTTACATTGAATTCACTTGTCAGGCACAAATATCATTTCAAAAATAGTTTCATGTAAATTGTGTTGACCTTCGATCAAATGAATTGAGATGTTTTTTTTTTTAGGTGAACAATTATGGACAATTTGAAAAAGAGGAGTGGCCGTTGAACATGCTAGTATAAAATGAGGTTACTTTTTTACTTTTCTCGTGTGTGTGGGGCATTATGTGTGTGTGTACACTTGTGCATGTGTTCAAAGTTCACAGCACCTGTGGCGGCGTAATTAAAGTTAACAGCCACACAAAAAGTCGTAGTTTGTCCGTCACAGAGAAACCAACTGTAAAGAAATGGAAAGTGCGGCCATTTTGTGCCATGGAAAGTGTATGAACATCTTTTACATACTCAACATTTGTAGTTGGCAAATCTTTACCATGTCCTTAAACTGTCAAACTGACACATGTTACATTAATGAATGCCCCCCCCCCCATTTCATTCCCACAGCTAAACTCATTTTATCACTTTGTAAAGTTAACCTTTTGCTGTAAAGAATTTACAGCTCGCTGATAGTTTCAGCATCTGTGCGCCTCCCATACACAACACACATTTTTTACACATGTACAACAGTAGGCCTACACAACATGGCTTATAAATGGAGCTGTCAAATTAAAAGCCACACTGGGTTTGTGTGAGTTTAAGTCCAGTTTCTCCAGCCTTTATTCCAAGTGGATCGGTTTCATTGTTAGCCACTCATTTGCACACTTCGCTTGAATTCAAGTACAGGCCAACTTTAAAATGTTTCCTTCTCCACAACAAGACGCATCGTCGCCAGGCCCCAGCGGATGACTTGATGGCAGATTAAATCAAGAATCAAGATAGTTTACCTCAAGGGGACGACTTGTCTAATTGCATGACAAAACCACAGGGGAGGTTGCTTTACTGTTTCAGGGGCCACCACCGCAAACAGCTTAAATAATAACCGATCATTTCCTGGCTTGTGTGTCTCTCTCTCTTGACGCTGTAATTGTATTCAAAACCAAAGTGACGGTCTCTTCGACGGCCGCCCACATCTTAAAAGACGCGAGACGTTACCAGAAGGTTTTTGACTATGGTGGGATGGGCTGGGATGGAGTGGTGATGAATGCCATGCGTTGCCAGATCTTGTAATTACAAGTCAACCGTCTTGTGTAGCCAGCTGGCGTTGTCATCCTCCAAGATGGAAAACACACGTTTGGAAATGACTCTAAAGACGTCCAAGAGGTACATGACCATCTCTCGGATTGAAGATCCAATCAAAAAGTCACTATGCTACGTTGCTATGACAGCTGTGATAAAGGTTGGAATAGGAAATTGCTTCCTCTTATTAAGTCACTCAAATACTAGTTGGTCATTAAAATATGAGCCAGAAGCTATTTTTTTTGCCAATTCCTGTCCAGTGTTTCCTATTGTTTTAAGTATTACAGGTAGCATGAGGAAATCAATGTAAATATCTTTACAAACTTCTGCTTTAATATTTTGGAAGGAGTCTTCCTACTTTGCAATATTCGCCTGGCGCAGGTTAGTGAACGCATGCTAAGGTTAAGCCAACAGTGAAAACAGTAGGATGCTGACATTACCAGCCAAGTTTTAACAAAACAAAGCACGGCAAAAAATGCCCTGTATAAAATGAGTTACATATGCCCCTCAACTTTATCGCTAACAGGGCCCATACGAGGGCATCTGTCTTGTGGATAAGTGCGTAGTAATCTACCGGAGAGTTCAATAGCTCAACATGTGCTGTGGTTTGGACAAATCTATGTAGGCTCAACCGTTTAATCCCCCCCCCCCCCCCCCCCCCCCCAAAAAAAGAGAAAAAATCCTACTAACAGGGTTCATCGCACAGCTTAAATTGAGCAGAAGAATTAGTTGGGACTCACCAACGCAGGAACACGTTTCAGCGTTTGTCTTAAGTATGGCTTTAAATGCCCTGTAGTTGATCTTATCTGTAGCGGCCTGAGGGGCCCCACCAGGGCACAGGGTCACTTTAATAGTTCAGGGACCTGCAGTGGGCCCCTGAGATTTAAAAAGCAACCATACAACTTCTTATTGCAGTTGCCCTGGTGTTATAATTACCACACATTTGTTACAAATTAAAGTTAAGTTATCAAGAGGAAGTGAGAAATGTGTTCAGGAGGCAATGAGTGTGTGCGTGTGTGTGTGTGTGTGTGTGTGCATGTGTGTGTGTGCGTGTGTATGTGTGTACAACATGCTAACCAGGAACTGTCTGTTACCAATTACCCAACTCCACTCAACAGTGATGGAATGATGGAGGTACAGAGGGCGTGTGTGTGTGCTTGTGACCAAGAAGAAGAGTAAGAAAATAACGATAAAGACAAAAAGGACAGACAATACGTCTTAATTCTCTCTCTCTCTCCCTCTCTCCTCTCTCTCTCTCTCTCTCTCTCTCTCTCTCTCTCTCTCTCCAACTAACCGAGGCCACTGTTTGAAGGTTGGGAAGATTTAGGATCTCCCAAATGAACGTGTCCATCTGTGAGAGCCACCTTGGGTGGTAAGCATGTAACAGAGGATGGAAGACAGAATGAGGCAGTTTCCAAATGGTGGAAACGTATGGTCGCGCCGGGACCCAGGGTTAATGAAAACGTACGACACAGTCTGCCACCAGAAACACAGCTGGGAAGTGAGTTTGAGAGCCAGTGGCCGAGGATATGCAGTGAAGTTGACTCTGTAAAGAACGTCATCTACTTGTGAGGTGCACAATGGGAATGAAAATGGGTCATTTATAACCAAAAAGCTATTTATCTAAACCATGTGTATACCAAATGGACACCATACTGGCAGTTTTCAATTCCTTTAAATATCTTTGAACTCTTTGCACGCATCTGTACCTAGTGTTAAATTATGCTAATGATAATTGTCTTCTACAGCCGTTTCGCAGGTCTGTAGCACTATCTGGGAAATATTGTTAAAAAAAACCTTTTAAATACAGAAAGATCGATGATAGACACAAGATAAGACCAACCATGTGGTATTGAAAAGTTTCACCATGAATAGTAGTGCCTAGGATACAGAAGAGGCTTTTGTTGTGGTACAGCGCTGAGTGTACCTGGATGTATGGGAACGGGGAGGGGAAGTGTCTCAAGGTCAGAGAGAGAGAGAGAGAGAGAGAGAGAGAGAGAGAGAGAGAGAGAGAGAGAGAGAGAGAAAGAGAGAGAGAGAGAGGGATGTCCACACTGCCCCAGGGCTAATCACTGGTAATTACCTGCAGGTGGGTCTGGAAAGGGGCCATGTCCTTTGAAAAAGTGGACGAATGTGTCTGTCGTATCACTTTAGGTCCATCAAAAGATCCTGCTGACTAAGATGGAAGCCATAGTGGAGGACCACCATGAAAGCACCATAACCATTCATTAAATGACCCCGCCCTGACCAATTAGGGTCCATACATTTTGGATAATGAGGTTAATATTGATTAATATTTTTTTTTTTACCAAGTGTAATTATATCCCTACTTAATGTAAATATGCATAGTTGTTATCTGAAACTGGAAATGTCTCCTGACAAACATCTGGGTAAAATTTGACCATTTTATCCAAAGAGCCTTAATCTAAAAACACCCAGAAGAGCAAGATTTGTACAAAAAGCAGATATTTCCTCAGCATATGGGCGCCAATGGACGTAACTTTGACTGGTATGCCCATTATTGTTCCATCTGGCGTGACATCGTGACGTTTGGCTGGAAGCCGCGTTCCCACAGACCACACAGTCAAACAACATCAACTTCTCCGGCGTAGGCATCCTTGTCTTTTCCATTACTCTGCTTCCAATCACCTTCACTGCCAATGGAATAACGCAATGGCACCATTTACTATTTAATCAGTTAGCAGATATTTTTATCCGAAGCGACTTACAGTGACTTTAGTGTCTTTAACAAGCTTGGTCATGGCTCAACGATGACTAGCAGGTAGACTGTGGACATTGGGGTTGAAACCCAGAGACTATGGGCTGGGAGTCTGACACTCACAACCCCTAGACCATCCTGCCCTCCTTCTCGCTGAACACAAAGAACCTTCCAGAAGAAGAGCCAAACTGCTTCTTGCTCATCTCCTCCTTTTCCCCGTCCATCTGGTGGACCACAGTATCAAGCAGCTGTGGTTTCTAAATGTCTAAATTATAACCCCACAGTATCAAGCAGCTGTGGTTTCTAAATGTCTAAATTATAACCTGTGAGTTTCTCCACTGAGTGATTAGACGGTGAGGCTTGCAGCAGGCTGCACTTGTTCAAAGCAACGCGTCGTGATGCTGGGTGGACTATCATGAGCTCATCCTGTCCTAGTTCCCACTCGCTCTGCAGCCACGCGTGTCCACGCAGTGTCAGGCGCACCTGTTCGCAGCGTAGTGCATGCACAAACTGCATGTCTGCATGCGGCACGCTAAACCTGCATGCAATCATTACACTCAAACTGTGCTACTTATCCCATTTGCAAATCGGTTGCAATCCTTTGCAACAATGTGGATAATGTGTTCATAAGGTCTCAAGAGTACCTTGTGTGTTTATTTTAACTCCTTGGTTTACTGCTTTCTGAATCTTGGATTCGTTAGGAATGTCGCTCTCATCCCAGTTCTCTCCTCGTTTCTGACTTTGTTTCTGACACACACACACACACACACATTCAGCAACATGGAGCGCAGCTGATCCAAGCCACTCTGACTCAGTGCTCACTCCTTCACGTGCACGCTCTCCCATGCATGGTTTCTGTGGTTTTCTCACTCTTCTATAATTAGATAGCTCCACCCTCCATGTTATTTTCTTTGGGGATATTAAATTATTACCGACATCCACGTCAGATAAATTACAGGCCGCGCTCTGCACTTATGGTCAGATGGTTTGGTTTTGCGCTGCCCTGAAGCGAGGCGCTAGGCCCCAGTTTCAGCTCCGCGTCCACGGGCCTGGCACCTGCCGTTACCCCTGGGCGTCTCCAGCAGACCCGTGAACGGCGAGGCTTTTTCCACTCTGGCACATCGTCTGTGGTGAGCCAGCTGCTGAAAGGGTACGGGTGTTGGTTGCACGGCATTCACACTGGGCTGCATGTACATTTACACTGGGCTGCACTCAGGGACGAACCGGGACCAAAAAAAATGGCCCAGGACTTTTTGACCCAGACTGGCCCACAACAGGCCGCAGTCCCACAGAACCCCCCTCTGCCCCCCTTCTCCCCCACAATTGCGGGGCAGTATTTTGAGTTTAACAGTGCTACAGCGTGCCGTTGCTACTACGGTGTGTGACCGCGGGCCGATCTCAGTGTGTTCTGCGCGTGTCTAACCGAGCCGGGGGCCGCGCATCGTATTCAGGATTATATATGAGGTTATCTGATTGAACAATTTAAAAAAACATATAATATGGTCCACCAGGCGGTTCGGGAATCTTCCCGAATCTCCCGAAGGCCGATACGTCCCTGGCTACACTGGACAACTTTTGTATGTCTGCACAGTTATACTGAGCAGTTGAGACTCCTCTCCTGCTTCTAGGAGAGGACAGCTTTGAAGACGTTGTTTGGGATGTTGAAGAATATCCTCCCTCGAAAAACTACAAAGGATCCTTTACAAACTACAGAAGATGCTCTACAAGCTCCAAAACATCTTTAAAAAATGACATAATATCCTCCACAAACCTCTACGAAGGTGTTGAGCTCCTCCCCCTTGCGTTGGCATGCCAGACCATAGAGGGTTTTTAGACTTCAGGGACATCTCAACAAACACGATCCTCTCCCTTCCTTCTCCTGACCTCCTCAACGTAAGAGCCACATGGTCATTAGACAACTGTGTTGTCATCCTCGTGCCCCCCAGTTACAAGTACTGCCAACCCCCCCCCCCCCCCCCCACACCATCAACCCCACCCCTACCCCCACTCCGGTGAGGCTCGACACTAATAATGTGCGAGGGAGGAACAAATTACACCCAACTTGCCTGAGGTTTTCTAGAAAGTGGAAGGAGTCGTTAAATGCAGATGTGCAGAACCAATCTCTTTAACGAAGAAAGAAAAACAAGCCAGGAGAGAGTGTGTGTGTGTGTGTGCCTGTGTGTGTGTGTGCCTGTGTGAAAGTGAGTGTGTGTGTGCCTGTATGTGTGTATGTGTGAAAGTGTGTGTGTGTATCGGTAGATGGTCGTTCTGATCTGACCAGACTAATTTGCTCTCCAGTAGTGAAACCAGAATGCACCGCTCTTACTCCCCAGCAGTCAAAGTGTGTGATTGAAATATACAGACTATTTGACCAGTATGCAGATGATATTCTGCTGATTCCCACAGAATATCCTCCGGGTAAAACATAGCTCCACATGGGACCATGCAATTGGGCCCCGGGCCCTGGGGCTGTCCCATGGCATTGTAGGTCACCACAAGTCCATCTTAAACTCTTGTAGCATCAAGTCCAGGTCATAAATACACCATCTGCAGCTCTGCAGGTCTGCTGGCAAGATGGGTCTATAAAGCATCATCAAAACATTCAAAAACGTTTGATCCGTGCCCTCCAGATAACTTTAACCATCCTCCCCCAGAATGCAATGCTTTGACCTGTCTGAGATCAACCGAGATTGATTGTATTCTATTACTTTCTAAATGAAACATGCAACCACTCTCTCTCTCTGTGTATACTATTATTATCATTAATGAAAGTCTGTGCAGATGATGTTAATGGGCTGCATGTAAAGGAAAGCAAGCAAGAAGATGGACCGCAACCACGCGGCTTCATCAGGCCCACCGCAGCGGCGGGAGATGAGGTCATGATGGGGTTTGTGAATGCAGAGGAAGGCTTGATTAAAAGCGCTGTTTCAGCAGCGCGACCTGATTGCTGACTTTGGGTTTTCTTTTTTTTTTCTCCTGCCACCACTTTTGTTTGGTCATACCCCTTGGCGACAGGACACTCACTCGGACCCCAGTCAACAGACTCATTTAGAAGCTGGGGTTTGGCCCACTCAGTTTCTATATCCGAAGCGCTGCTCAGCTTAAACAAACCAGATCCCACCACACTGGCTTGGCGATGCTCGGATGGTCAAGGCGACCGGCCTTGAACCAGACGGAGGACATCTGCTGTGGAGCCGGTGAGCGATTGGTCAGTAGTGCCATGGTGGGTTTGCTCACTACGTCAGCCTCCAGTGTTTTTGTGTGCAAGACGCAGATTTTTTGAATTGAAGATATTCCTCTATTGTCAATGACACATTTCGCAAACCTCATATAATGGCTGGTGAAAAACGATTTGGATTAAATGTGAGAAAACTGGAGAAAACGAGCGTGCGGTGAGGAACGCCTGCATCCACTCTACCAGCGGGCGTCCTTGGTGGGTCATATTTTTCTGCAT
Organism: Merluccius polli; assembly: GCA_030340625.1. Taxonomy (NCBI): domain Eukaryota; kingdom Metazoa; phylum Chordata; class Actinopteri; order Gadiformes; family Merlucciidae; genus Merluccius; species Merluccius polli. The sequence goes on along the minus strand of JAOPHQ010003201.1, from coordinate 32,457 downwards.
CAAACTTTTTTTCTGTGTGTATGCTTATGCACACACATGGACGTGTGCAATTTATTTATGTACATTTCCCATTGGAGCTCTGGTTAGGATATTGAACACAGGCAGGCTGAACACGGTAGAGGACCTGGAACCGGGCCCGTCTTTAATCCATAAGTCCACTCACATTGGACTGGAGTCGGCCGGCTAGAAACCTGACCAAAGCAGAGCAGCTGAGAACTGGTTCCTTAGGAGCCAGGCTGGGTTGCCGACCCAAGCTCTGACAGCACAGCAGCACAGGCCGACGGTCTTAAAATAGAGGCCACTTACTGCATATCCGCTGGTAGAAAAACAACTGCAGAGGAGTCCTCTCATGCTGCACCGCAACTCCTCGCGCTGTGAGGCCATGGGCATAGCGGCGGCCACACTGGCATTCTGGGTAATATGAGAGCGCGCAGCTGATAGCTGTGTCTTACTGAGTGCTGTGAGAGCAGGCCAAACAATATGAAAGCGCAACCTCGCCCCTATGGCATCACCGCCCGGCACCAACTGCCCTCGGCGCCGTGCCACCAGATCTACAACCAGATCTGGCAGTGAGGGGTTTGCACCGGGGATTGTGGCCAGTGAGCACGTTTGATGGGGCCCACCAGAGGAGGGTATCTCATATCATTGGTATAATACACATCTTGGAGTTTGCCCAACTTTTTTGATTAAGCTTTCATTAAATGTATGTAAATATTAGGATCTGGTGAAATATGGGCTGTTGTGTCCCCCTCAAAGCAAGACCAGTTCGAAGCAAGACTTGTGAGGACTGTGAGGGATTATGCACATTTGCATGTCTGCTCAAGCAGGGACAACAAGGACACAGAGCTGGTATGAAACTCCTGCTCGTTATTAAACAAACACCACACATTTTATTGTACCCTGTCGAAACCGCAGTTGGACAGCCGATGCGAACACAGCAATGTTGAGTGTGTTGTAAGAGGATCCTGTACCCCGTGGGTCTGGGTACTACTAACCCTGCGTTGTCTGGGTACTACTAACCCTGTGTTGTCTGGGTACTAACCCTGTGTTGTCTGGGTACTCACCCTGTGTTGTCTGGGTACTCACCCTGTGTTGTCTGGGTACTCACCCTGTGTTGTCTGGGTACTCACCCTGTGGGTTGGGAGAGTTTTCCTCTTCAGCGTCTGGAGAGAGGGTTAGCAGGCGGAGGAAGCCATGGAGGATCCCCTGGGGCCTGAAGTTGTAGATTTTTATGCTCTGGTTTTGCTCAGGATATTCAATAATATAATTAACCAAAGAAGATGTCTTGTCCATCTTGATTAGATGATGTCAAATAAATCGTTTTCACAGATTTTGTTGAGCTAGACATTTCATTAAATCACGTCAATATAATACTTTTATTGAGCGGGGTCTCCCTGCAAACCTTTCATGTAAAACTGGAGCCTTCCCTGAGTGATGAACCATGTAAAACAACACAGTAGGGAGCGAGAGGAAGAGAGAGAAGGAGCAAGGAAAGAAGAAAGAGAAAAAAAGAGAGAGAGAGAGCGCTAGAGGAAGAGAAACTGAGAACAAACAAATGAATAAAGAAAAAAAGAAAGTCCTACCAGCTATATTGCATGGGTTGAGTTCTGAAGTGTGGCCTCCTCCATGGTCTACCTCACCCATCCCTCAGGAGGGAGGTGCGGCCAGAGGAGGAGGAGGAGGAGGGGGGTTCAGCATCTAGAGAGAAAGAGAGGGATAGAGAGAGAGAGAGAGAGAGAGAGAGAGAGAGAGAGAGAGAGAGAGAGAGAGAGAGAGAGAGAGGGAGAGGGAGAGGGAGAGATAGAAGAAGAGGAAAGTAATGAGATATGGAGGGAGTGAGGAGAGAGGGAGAGGGGAAGACGAGAGATAAAGAGAGAGAGAGAAGAAGAAGAAAGAGATGACGCAACTAAGGAAGGAGTATAAATGGGAGCAGACGATAAAGAGAAACCAGAGGCACCGAGCGATATAGAGAGGTGGAGAGAGACCAGGGGGGAGAGGGGGAGAGAGTGTGAGACAGTGAGAGAGAAAAAAGTAAGCGAAAGAGAGTGAGGGATAAAGAAGGGATGAGAAAGGATGGAAGAGCTAAAGTGAGAGAGAAAGAGGGAGAGAGGAGGGGGAGGGAGGCAGAGATGGACAGACAGAGAGAGAAGAAGTAGTTTGAAGTACTCCACTCAAACTCAACCAAAGCCACTTAAACATTTGGGAAAACATTTTGTCCCAAAAGTATATTCATGTCTGAGCCTTGTGTGACCTAAACAGGTTCAACATTTGTTGTTAATCAATTACATTCTACAGTCATATTATCTACAAATTCAAACCAATTAATTGAAATTCAAATGTTAATAATAATACTAATAATGCATTTTATTTAAATAGCCTTTTTTTAAGTCCTCAAAGACAAAGGCACAAACTTACAAAACAATGTACAATACTGTAGATTTATTATATATATGAACTTCCTCCACAACTATGACATCTAAATATAAAAGCCTGATACATAAATAAAGCCTGCTACATGCTAGCACATGGCTAGCTGGCTAGCGTGCTATCAAATCCTTAAGGATCAAATCCCATTCCTTTGACGTTTTGTTCGCATTAATCCCCCATTTTACTTGGAAACACTTCATATAACAGTACGTAAGACACACTGTTGTCTTTAACTACGGCGTTCAGCCACAGTCCCAACAGGATTTACACCGGTGAAATTTCACACCGAACGCAATCAATTTAAAAATGGCAGCAGCTGAGCAGGAGAAAATCAAGCACCTTGAAAAGAACAACAGAACCATACCCTTCATTTACATGTGACCTCCGACAGCTAGGAGATAGCATCTAAAGCAGTGTGTTTCTGTACCCTCACAGCTTTAAAAGTGACAGCTTGGAGAGCATAAACAGCTCTAGCGGACGGCCTCAGGCCCACCGTCAGCTGAGAAAACATCAAAGCTACGCTGGCTAGCGCAGCCATTGAAGGCCTAATCAGACATCCTTTAGCAACAATTAACGCTGACATACCACACTGCTGCATGGTTACGTAACAGATTTGTGTCAGCCTGTTAAGATAAGACTTAACACAAACAAAGAGTAAAGGAACAGAAGATAAAAAATATAATTAAAGTGGAATATCAATATACAGATACATCAATACACATCAATATACTACTACTAAATAAATCAAAGAGAATAAGGCGAAGCAGAATACAATTAATCCTTTCCCCCCTTCCCCCCTCTCTCTCTTCTCCTCTGTACACACATTACTGCCAATCCCCAATGTAATCCATCATCTATCGTTGCTTTTTTTAGCTACGGCCCAAGAAACCTTTCATCAAGCAAGTGGACCTGACTCTGTATGAGTCCTTTATTCTAGAATAAGTACTTTATTCTGGAGATAAGCATCAGCAGCATTAGCATTTGCCATGTGTCCCACTGTAAAGTGTCTTTGGAGCACCTTGATGTCTTGCATTATTATTATTATTATTAGTAGTAGTAGTAGTAGTAGTAGTAGTAGTAGTAGTAGTAGTAGTAGTAGTAGTATAGTAGCAGTAGTAGTAGTATAGTAGTAGTATAGTAGTAGTAGTAGTAGTAGTATAGTAGTAGTAGTAGTAGTAGTTTAGTAGTAGTAGTAGTAGTAGTAGTATAGTAGTAGTAGTAGTAGTAGTAGTAGTAGTAGTAGTAGTACTTTTCAAGGACTGGAGCTCGGTTCCGACTGCTTCACCACCTTCACTTTAAAAAATGAACAAAACACAAGTTCATAAACCAAAAACTGGAAAAGCTAAACATGTGGCTAATTGAACGGTAACCATAGCGACATTCCCACAACAATTAACCAGAAATCCATAATTGTCCGTGTTTTTTTTTATTCCATGGAAACACAATCCGCTGTATTGAACGCAGCCTTTTTGAAAGGCAGTTATAGCGTTTAACATGCAAGCCAATATTTCATTCAACCGGTCTGGTGGCATACTCTCCCCTGATTGGTCAGTTGGGAGCCAGGTGATCTTGGCGTCTAGATTACCGCCTAGAAGCAGCTGTTCTGTTTTGGCCGCCGCCAGCGGTGGCTCTAATTAAGGTCTTTGTGTCGGGGTTTCCTTGGCATAAATCATATCTTTAACCCCCCCATCGCCACCCTCAGCTGTCTGTGTTTATATTTAGTATTGGAGGTGAAAATCGGGAACTCTGGTGTGAGTTTACGGTGAAACCCAACCTTAGCGTACATTCCTGGGTTTATCCACCCTAGCCACACCCATGGCGGTCCCCAGGGTGGAGGTCCCAGTGCAGGAGGTGGTGGGTGTCATGGCAACTGTGTTGTCACCAGGCCTTTGTTCAGACATGGCCAAGGAACCTCAATGTAAAGAAAGAGATCATATCTTTATTTTTATTGCAACACCTCTCAGTGGCAGATGCTAGGATTTGTATGATACAATGTTTTAAATATCAAATGTCTTACTTTGTGTTGTTAATTTACGCATGTAATATGGATTCATTTCTCAGTAAAAAGGTTATTGATAGCTGATTGATCGCTAGGGGGAAAAAAGTATAGCAAAAATAGATTGTATACATTTGAAATGGTTTCATTTATTAATGAAAAACTCCATATCAATATAATTCAATAAAATCTGATCTGAAAAGGCGTACTTCTTCAGAGGACAAAAAAACAAGATGCAAAAAATGTATTGTAAAAATAACATATGTAGACATATGCTAGTAAAATAAAATTTCCCTCCTGTCTCCTGTTGATATCAAACTGTCTTCACAGCATTTCCATGAGGCCGCTAAAAATAGGCATCAAAGTATTTTCTGAATCACAATAGACCCTGTAAGTACAATAAAAGCCATAATTCATGAAAGTGAGTATTCAGAACTTCATAACAGGAAGTGTGGAAGAACGCACACCACAGCGATTAAATAGCGGCCATTCTTACCCCACCCTCAACTTGATTTCATATAACCAGACCCCCCCCCCCCCCCATCCTCAGATTGAGCCCCTTCAGGTCCTCAGTAGTACGGTTTCCTGGCCGACTGTTTTCGGTCGGAACTGAGAGCAGATTAGTTGGTCTGTAATACTATCTACAATGTCCTCTTCCCACCGGGATAAACTTGCGTTCTCCTTGAACTGTATTCTTTAAGTTATCCGTGTCGATTTCCAGGGACATGAGTTGAACACACTGCGATTAGATAGAAATGACATGACCAAGTTAGAAGCACCACGTTGGCTACAGCGCGCTGGATTAACAACAGATACGGAAATGACGTCAAATAAGATCAGTTTTAAATTAACCAAAAGTTGAGTAACACCTGAGATCATGCTAAACACAAAGACAGAGATCATAAAATGCTTTTTAAAAATAAAATAAATGTGTTGACAATATTGCTGCAGTGTTATGCTTTTTGGGGGTTTTGAGCTCATTTATATGTTATTGATGAGCAGTCAGTAACCTGTCAATAACTTGGCGAAGAAGTCATGAAGACATGTTATGAGAACAGTGTACCGGGTGAGTGCTTTCACTCTTACTATTTAATAATTAAGCAGACGCTTTTATCCAACGTGATTTCCAGTAAATTGTTATTAAAGGTAGGGGCGAGGCATCTTGGTACCAACTTGAAGCAGATCTGCAGTCTCATGACTTGTAAGCTTTAAATGAAGTTATACTGCATGCTGGCATAATGATGTGTGAAAGTCAACAGACACACTGTTGTATGGTAACGTAACACATTTCTGTCAGCCTGTTAAGGTAAGACTTGTAACAGCAACAAAAAGTAACATACTGGAGAAGATTTTAAAAAATCCAATTAAAGTGGATTATCTGCAATATATACACATACATCAAAACACATCAATGTACTACAACATAAATCAAAGAGAATAAACTAAGGCAGAATGAAACGTATCCTAATGGGATCAATTAAGTCTTCAGTGGACCATTCTAACCAAGTGTCACTGTCTGTTCTGGTGACGTCCTCCCAGATCAGCTCCAGATTGATGTGAACAGAGTGGACTCTAAGCGGTTTCCACGGCAACCATAGTGGATCCCATCCGCCACACCAGGAACCTGAGCATGGTGGTCTGAACGGGACAACTAAACCGGGGTGTGTGTGTGTGTGTGTGTGGGGGGGGTAGTTAGTGGGAGATTAGGGTCACTGAGCCTGAGTCCAACCCAAACCGTCGGGGTCAGGATGGGGGGGTGTGGGGAGGCAGGGATGGGGGGGGGGGGGGGGGGGGCACGGTTAACGCAGCAGGTTAAGTGTTTTCGAAGCAATAAAGCGAGAAAGTCCGCTTTGATCCTGGCGGCGGGGGTGCGCCGTGTTGCTTCACTCGCGGCATGAAGCAATACAGACGGCGCTGGACTCTGGTGGGCCGCATGGGTGACGGCCTTGGGGAGGGTGGGTGCACTGGGGTGTGTGTGTGTGTGTGTGTTGAGTAGGAGTGCATGAGAAAGAAAGAGGGAGGGAAAGGGAGAGTGTGTGTGTGTGTGTGTGTGTGCGCGCATGTGCATGTGTGTATACTGTATGTGGGTGAGAGAGAGTGTGTGTGTGTGTGTGTATGTGTGTGTGCATGCGTGCGTGTACTGGATGTATGTATGGTGTGTGTGTGCATGTGCAACAGACATGTCCAACCATCCTCAACATTAACTTCAAAGCCATCTATTTGGTTTGCATCCCTGACCGGTCTCACCACTCGAAGGCACCTCTCTTCCAAAACAACAGACCCGGATTAACCATTTATTATGGGATATAATGGCGTATTCATAAGCAAAACACATGCCTTAACAAGACGGTTTTCAGAGAAATCACCAACAAACACCGACTTCTCGCAGACATATTACACTACTTCACAGTTTAACACGGTTGTTAATCATTTTTACAAGCAACGTGTATATGAGTGAGCGCCTGACAAGCAGCCGCTACGGTTTCCGCGTGGTGGTTTTAAAGCCTGTGAGCCACGTTAGCCATCAGAGGTAGCAACACTACACCGCAGCAGAGGCTTGAGCGGTAGCCAAACGCAGTAAGCAGAGACCCGTGTGACTAAGTGACTGTTAATCTTTCACTAATGAGCAATCTGTTATACGTTGAAAACTTCAAATCTGTGTTTTTATTGGATGCAAGCATCCGATCAGATATGGGGATTTTTCTGTTCCTGACCATTAATTCTGTAAATATTGGAAGGAAAATGAAAAATATTTGCAGCCCCAAAAGTGAGGGGAGGTGACATGCTGTCCTGGGTTTGCTAACTGTTGCGTTCATTGACTGCAGGATGAAGAGATCTTGTCCTTTCTGTACCGAGGCCCGGGCGCTCAGAGCTGGGTCTTGTTGACTCAGGTGCACAGTGTCTCAGTAATGACCACACCAGTAGCTTGCGGGTGGTGATGACGGACGATTGATTCATTCGTCCGTTCAATAACCCCTCCACTTCAGTCATGTTTGTGCGGTGTACTTTTTCCTCATTCAATGCTATTCTGCAACGACCCCTGTTGCTGTAAATTGATTGTGTGGTCCAACTATAATCTTCTGAAAAAGGATAACACATTTCTGCAGCGGATATTTAATCAAAGTACATTTCAATGGGTACTTTGTTATAAAAATTACATGTAATTATCCAAACTGCCATACATGCTTCATTGGTTGGTTGCAGAGAAATGATACCTACATTCTGTCTGCCCTTGTTGAAGCAAGATTTTGCAGTGCTTTCTGGGTAACCCTCGCCATTTGAAGTGTGCATGTGGAAACACTGTTTAGAGGGCTTGTCTCTGGGGAGTATATATGTCACTATTGGTCCATCACACACACATACACTCTGCATGTCACGTCCATGCGTCCTGACATTTAGACAAAAACAACTGTTGGAAGGAACATGATATTTTGAATTACAATAACTGATGTTGAAGGCAATTCATCGGCGGGATGTTAAACAGAATTTATTTTCTGATTGGTACAAAAACAAGTTTTTTTTTTGTGGCAGATGGACTCACAATATATGATGTTATATGTGATGTATATTGCTTGACCTTCATCGACACCCCAAACTGATCTTGGGGGGCCCGCTACAAGGAACCATTTCCTCTCCTCTCACGCCTCACAGCTAAACCACACAAATCCGTTTCAGTGTCAGCTACTTCCTACTGTTTGTGTTCCAATCAGAGGCCTCAGAGAGCGCCGGCGCTGCAGATATCATCCGGACCAACGACGCCCGCCAAACGACGTTACCAGAAACCGTATCCGTAAAGCCAAGATAACGCCGGCCGAGACAGGGCTTGTAAGCCCAAATAAACACCTTTGTTAGTTTTGAGAACAGTGGTGTAATAATATTAAGGGGCGGCGCAAAAAAGGTTTGACGTCGCAATAAATCTGTTAACATGCGGCTTAGTGCCGTTGCACGTTTTCTCTCCAGGTGCTAAACATATTAGGTTTGTGAAAATGTCTTCTATTTATCTATAATACAGATTTTATTTTAGACCTCACAACTATATTGCTGTCACCACAGCTATACAGAATAACACTGGTTAAAGTTAAAAATATGAAAGCAACAAAAATTGCTTACAGGCTGTGCTACACTGACTTCCATCAATCAGTGCTATGGGCCCAAAGTGAGATGGACTATATTGTGTGTGTAAAATCGTCTCCACACACACTGAACAATACCAGACGGAGGACAACCACTATACACAGCTGGAATGGTGTAAATAGCAGCAACTGCAGGCACTCTGTCACTCAAAGCATCGCCACAAAGAGAGATGTCGCCACCGCTGAGGAAAGGCCCGCCAGAGCAGTGTCCCTGAGACGCCTGCTGAAAATGATCACTTCATTGTCCCGAAAACAGACAAGCGGCTGCTGCCCTTTGTGTCCTGAACATTGTAAATTGCGTACTGTAATGATATCGATTTTTCGCCGCAATCCTGGGGGCGTCGGGCCAAAGAGAAGTCTATAAAAAGACTTGATGTGACGCACTGAAACACAATAAAATCCTTGGTATCACAAAGCCAGCGCAACACTTGTTTTGTGTGTTGACAGGGAGGATATCCTGCTGATTTGAGTCTTCTGTTGTCTGTCTTCACGTCTTCAGTGATGCACATGCAGACCATCCGCACGTCTTTCTATTTTCATCTGGTGAAATTAGAATCCAACACCTGCGATGATTATTTAGCCATGGCTCAACTCTGTAAATTCACAATTTTGGACACAGGAAACAGGATGAGAAAGTTCATACAGCAGTGGACGACGACTGCGTTGGTGGTGGTGTCAGTTTCTGAACGGCTTACAGGAAGAGGAAGTAGGAGGATAGTGTCGCGGCCAGGGTGTCCAACTCCCGGCTGAGAGGTACCGAGTTCAGTCCCCAACGTCCCTACAGCCTACCTGTAGGCATCCCAGAGCAAGATGCCCGCTCCTTAATTGCATTAGAAAATAAAAATGAAATGCTAGTCACCTTGGATAAAAGTGTCTTACAGATATACAGATACACATATATCATCTCCTTCATGATCGCGGTCTTAGAAACTCCTTTTGAACCCCTCACCCAAAATATAAAGAGAATCTGCAAGTTATATTTATAATGTGCAACCTGACCCAACTCAAAATACACTAATGTTTCTTGTATTATCCAGGGGCATAATATTACTAGTTCAGAGATAACAATTCTTAATTGACAACTACTTTATTGTTAGTTATGAGAGAATATGACAACATTGCTCGTGTGAATATTACTAATCAAGTGCGAGTGAATATCATTTGTTCAGTGAGGATTACGGTAGTCAAGAGAAATTCGTCCCCTTGAGCATGCCACGAAAATTAAATCAATACCGAAGAAAAGGTTTGATTTGAAGTAAACTCTGTGTTTCTTCCTGTGTATGTCCCAGCTAGCCTCCAAAAAGCACATGGGGAAAGCATTAGCGCTAATGCACTGACTAATGGCTGTATAGGCCAGCGTTCCTAGCTGCCATATTCTCGGTGTTCCTGCTCCAAGTCTTGCCTGCTTCCTCAGCAACAATTATCTGTGGATTTCTTGGCTTTTGCTCTTGGACAAAGTTCGACATCAAAGCAGACCTACCCGACGTTGCTGTGATGGCTCTGCAGTCCGGAGTCAGCCGGAAGATTCGAGATGACCTGGATGATCACCGACTGCTGGTGGCCATGGCGACGGTCTCCAGGGCTGCATGAGGGAGAGCGAGGAATACATGTTGAATTATGGGTAAAACCTCTGCTGATGACAGGCTTACTGATATTAATTTATAGCTTTCTTCAAATAGACCCTACCATGGAGGATGTAACCAGGAAGCAAACAAATAAAATAAGTGAAAGTGACTCCATGCTGCTAGGCGGGTTGGGGAAAGGGGAAGGCCATGAAACGCTTTTTTTCCCACTTGAGGATGTTGACTTTAATTAAGGGAAAGTCGTATGAAATGTACATTGAGAGGAACACAGGAGTACATGACCTTGGTTTCCTTAACGTTAACGATACGGTTCAGCTAAGGTATAGCGCTTGTTAGCAGCCGCCAGGCTAGGGTCGTTAAGTGTAGATGAAGCCCTCAGCCCACCCGTAACATCTGAGGTCTACCGCCATGCTATATACACTTTCAAATCAGGGCTCAAAACGTTTCTGTTTGCCACCGCTTTTTATTAAAATATACTGTATGTCTGTGCTGGCATATTTATTATTTTGAAATAAATGCTTGTCTTTAATTGATGGTCCTTTCATGTATTTCAACGTGATTTCTGCTTATATAAAGCACTCTGAATTAAGGGTGCTATAGAAATAAACTTGCCTTGCCTCGCCTTACTCATTTTAAGCAGCTCCAGGTCCATCAACATTACAGACTGAGTGTATTACATCTTCAGGAGCAATTTTGTTTTTAAATTAGCCCAAGCCTAAGTATGATTTTCCTGTTGAGACCTTCAATAAAAGAAAGTATTATTCATAAGCCAGGAATGTGCTGCTGTACTATATATAAAAATCTATCAGCGTTGGATGGAATGTGGTTTTTTATAATGGATGTGTTTTTAAATGGTTTTATTTCAACTGATGTGTTGTAGTTTATGGGGGACAGAGTTGTTCCTCAGACATTTCCTCTGGCTCCTGAATCAACCCAACATCCCTTGTAATCTATAATACGTGATGCAGAAACACACCTCGCGGAAATGGACCAGGAATACAAAGCCACATGACAGTAGCTTTCCGTTCACGAAACAGCAGCCCTTTCAAAGCGTTCCCACCAGAAGCACCTCGGATGAAAACGGCAGCAGTCAAACTCTGAGATTTATTCTACCGTCGGGTGCAGAGAAAACCCAGGCCCAAAGTTTTGTCATAATCCCGTTCGTGGAATCTGTTTACGGTCTGTGTGTGTGTGTGTCTGTGTTTTCTGAGGGAAGGTCCAAGACAAACAGAGAGATGCTGTCACGGCTGGACAGGCTCAGCCAGCCTGAGAGCAGTAGTGTTCAGTCTGCGGCTCGGCAGCCAGGAGTCGGCACCGGGGGACAAAGTGGGTCGCGAAACACAAAAATATTTTTGCCAAAAATGTCTACATGCCTTGACTGTTTCATTTCATCATTAGTATGTTTGAAGACTGAAAAGGAGAATACTGTATTCATGAGGAGAAATGTATATATAATATAATGTAATATAGTTACAACTAATTTGTTAAATAATGATTTCACTTTTTTGACATGATGAGAACTATTTTATATATATTTTTATATAATTTATAATATTGCTTATTTTACTGCATGAAATATTTTGTGGGTCCTGGGTAAAGTACCTTCACACGGCATGAGAAAGTTTGGCAAACCCTGGCATGGAGAACTTACATGAGCTGTGCTCCTGGTCCTGATCTGGTCTTGGTCTGGGTTGTCCAAGGTGCTGGGAGGGGGTCCAAAGCCCTGTTCCAGATTCTAGTGGTCTGAGACGAGGGGGGGGGGGCTCTTGGCTAGCGATGCCTGGACCTAGCGGCGCACAGTGAAGAGTCATTAGAGAACAGAGAAATAGTTTTTCTATGGAGAAAAAAAAAGTAAGGAAATATACATTTCCTGATGGATTTCTGTATAACAATTTACTTACAAGAAATGTTTCTCACTCACTTGTTTTCAATAATCAAACATTGAAATAAAGTATTTTCACGTATAAATACTTCATCCACTGCATTGAACAGCTGTTACAGTATACAACTGTATTACAACTTCCTTATATTTGTTCGATACACACTAGCAGCAGCTGTTGGCAATGTCATGCTTGCATCCTTAAAGCCAAAGCTTACATTTACAGCAACATGTTGTCATTACTACCGATATACTTTACATTCACTACATTGCCATGGATGGTGCTTGTCTTATATTTGAAGACATGTGCATTTCATATCATTTCATACTCCTGGAGCCGAGGCCATCAACATTTCTTCAGCGGCCGATGACCTAGTAAAAACCACTCTAGGACCGCCCAAATAATTGAAAGTAAGCTGTCTGGAAAGGAATCTTCAAATATTATTCCACGTTTTCAGTGAGGTGTTGTAAAGCGTATTCTTCCTCAAGCGTTTAATGGGTCGGCTGCTCCAACACACGCCGGATAATCCCAATGTGCACCAGGCTTACTCAGATCCAATACTATATAATCTACAAACAAACTCACACGGACCGGATGCACATGAACGCATCACTGATATCACTTGACCGCTATCTGACCCTGGACCATGACAGTTTGGGAGTGAAACCTCTCTCTATAAAACATGTTGTTATGAGCCTGCAGGGTTACAGCCGCAACATAAAATTGTCCACTTCCACCTCCAGCCGCCAACTTTTTAAATTCCACACAAAGAAAATTCCACAAAAAATACAATGAGAGGATAACGCATGTATTTATATCACAAAAGAAACCAGAATAGCACAAATCAGTACACAAAAGTAAGACACACACACACACACACACACACACACGACTTGTTTGCTGAGATGGCAACTGGTCCACTCTCTCTGGCCTTGATATAGTCCAGCTGCCACCTGGTAAAGCAATCAACAGAGCTAAACACACACACACGCATACAAACACACACACACTAACCAATCATCTAATTAACCCCCACACAAACCCAACTGACAGGAAAAGATGAGACAGAGGGATTAACTGGCACAGAAACTATTCCCAAAAACAAAACACAAGCACACACATACAACCCATGGGTCATAACAACGTGTAGAGAAGTTGTTCAGTGTTGTTAAATGCACCTCCTCTCTGTCTCTTTCTGTTATTTTCTTCACTTCATGGACGTGAAGGATGAGGTGTACCTACAGTCCGGACACGGGCCCCTCTCAACCTCCCGGAGACGGGGCTAAGTGGAAATATACTGCTCTGACCCGAGGGCCGCGCATCTTCTTTACAGTTCCCACATCTAAGTAATGGCTTCCTGGTCATGCTCTCACAGGCTCGTCGCCGGCGCCTTTGAGAGGAGCGGCAGCGTGCTAATCCATTACAGGCCTACAACATGATACGTGTCATTCTACACTGCTTTACTGAAAACGCATACCAGCACACGCACACACACACACACACACACACACACACACACACACCGGAACCTTCCTCCAAAAGAACAGGGAAGTATCTTCTAGCTAATCTGTTGAGTTAAACCAAAGATGTTCAAGCTTTGGCTATACGTTACCATGCTAACACATTTGCATTATGTCAGCGCTACTTTCCCGAACCATTCATTTCCCCAGATGAGCGGTTATGAATCCACCCCCCCCCCCCCCCCCCCCCCCCGGGCTGAAATATTTCCATAAACTACAAGAAATAAGCAACAGAATATTTCCTTCAGCACAAAAACTAAAATCATTTCCACAGTGAAAGGTTGTTCCTATCGCAGGACTTGATCTATGTCAGTGTTTGACGCACCACAGCCAGGATGCTCTGTAACACAGGGGTCAATCCTTGACATCAGGCCTACCTCGCTAATTGCCAAGCTTTTGGACCCAGGTTTCCCCCTGCTCAGAGGTCCACCCTGCTGGAATAAACCTGTCCAGCTGGGAGCCCAAACACTGAGCTGAGACATGCCAGCCTGACTTAGAGACAATCTCCCCTGGATCTGCAGTCGGTTCCTCATCCAAAACTCAGCTCAGATGTCCCAAAATTGTGAAGTGGAGTAAATTATTATGTAGGAAGAGCAGTCGTCTTGCGGTTTTGGAGATCCTTTTGAATCCAAGGAGAAAAGATGGAAACAACAGGACATGTTAACGCACCCACCACCTGACTCACATCCCTTCTGACAGTCAACCTCCAAGTGGAACGGGGATACAACACACCCTTTAAGCCTGGAAAACCTGTCAAAAAAACATCTTAAGGTAGCCACATTTTATGTTAGCTCAATGGACAGTTGTTATTAGACAAATTTTAGCTCAATGTACATTGAGTAGTCTGATGTTAGGGTTCATGTGGGTTCATGTAGTTCCTATAATTAGCCTTATGCTGTGAAACATAAAAGGCATCTCCCCGTGACCTTCTCCCAGCGGTGAGCCCCTGGGTTCCTCAGGTTCTCTGGTCATGTGTCTTCAGAACAACCCTCCAGAGTCCCATCGGGAGCTGGGATGAAGGTGGCGGCGGCGGAAATCTCCCATGACACAAAGAGGAAGTACAGTTCTCTCCACAGGAACTGCTTCGTCCTTTTGTCCTACTGAGCAGACGGCCCTCAGAGCCCTGAACTCTGTCTGTCAGTCAGGCCATCCGTCTCCCCCCCTTCCCCATGTCTGGCAGTTATCAGGACAAATTACAACACCAAATGCTCTTCTGCTGCTGTGTGTGTGTGTTTGTGTTGCCATGCTCATGTGCTTCTATGCCTGTGTGTGTGTGCGCGTGCGTGTGCTTGCGTTCGTGTGTGCGTACGTTTGTGTGCGTGTGTGTGTGTGTGTGTGCGTGCGTGTGCATCTATGTTCGTTTGGGTGATATCACAATTTACAAACAAAGGACCAACAAATAAAACACAGGCCCTGAGAAACACGGGAAGGAGGGCTGTTGTTCCCTCAAGGGTCTGGATCCTGGACCCAGGCGGACGGAAGAGGACCGATAGTGGACTGGGGAGCCTGAAAGAGATAAGAGCTTCATTGAAACCAACCCCCCCTGCCTCTTGGGTCTCCCTGCTTTACTCTTACTTTTTTTATATATGAAGTGTCCACTTCCTGTTAGGACACAGTATACGAGCCATCCACCCACGGCTGTTGACTTATAGGTACGACGTTGCCTAGTTACGACTAGGGTTGTCTGACTGACAATAACCTGACCCCCGGCACATCGCACAAATACACACAGGTGCTCGTAGCCCACACCCACGCACCGCCGCTGGTCCCACATGTGCTGCGTTAAGTTGCGAATGCCAAAATCAGAAGCAGCCGTGACAAAATGACAACGACCAATTGGATAAGCTATATTTACAACAATACAAACATGAAACATTACAAAACATTCAGTGTCCTAAATATAAAACATGTAATACTCCCTAACCCAATAACTGGGGTAGTAGCTGAACTCATTACCCATATTAAAGCTAGCCAAACAATAAGCAATACCTTCCCTGTTTGTATCCTGCTTGTGTAATTGGTGGTTTTACAACTGTCACCTGCACTGAATCATGGACCTGTTTTAAATACACTCTTCCCTTAATCAGTTTCTCATGGGAGACACAACACTGTTAGCTAGCTCTGGCTAAATGCGGCACTTGCCCCCAGGAACTGACTCACAGAGAACATTAAGTTTGACGAGGACCAACTCTGAGCTTTCAGTACAAGAAACCGAGGGGGGTCCATTTAATGGCATTGATGTAAACTGGGGCTACATTCACATGTTGCTATGATGGTTACACACACATGAGGAGAACATGAAATATGCCTCAGAAGTTTTCCATTCGCTACACAATCACAGGTTGCAGCGCGATATAAACAACTACATGTTAGATTTTGTGTAGAGAAATAAAGAAAAATAGAAAATGAACGTTTTTGTGTTTTGTTTTCTTAAGTGAGGCGCTATGGTGCCACAGTATCTCCAAGCATCTGCACTGATGAAGGCTTGACTGACTACAGTCACTCTCTCAGGGTTTAGCGTTGTGAGCGACGATCCAAGCCTGTCAAATGTCTTCATAATATTTGTTCTCATAAAAGATCTTGCTTTCATAAGAGTACTTTTTGGTTTGGTTCCCTGTTGAGCATGCCCACGTGGGACGTTTCTTTTGTTTTCATAAATATGCCAAACCTGTTCTGCGAAAAAGGGGCCCAAATTATCACGAAGATATACAGCAGAGCCCGTCCAAGAATAGGCCCAGTGTTTGCTCTAAGTGTGTTTAAGATCTGGAACGCTATGAGGGCCGCCGTTTCTCCCCATCAGCCCACGGAGACAAGGCCATGTTTTGATAATGGAGATCAGATCTTGTTTGAGCCACGGTGGTCTCTCTTAACCGCGGACCCTTAAGAACCACCTCAACATTAACAATGGTAGACTGAAGACAAATGTAAAAATGTTCAATAAAAACAGTCGAAGGCAACTGGATATCGCTTCTCTTGGAGGCCTGATGGAAATAATGTGATAACGCAAAGGAATCATGCAGCATTCCCACCGACTATTGAGAACATATCCCCTCCATATACGCACCTCGCAGGGAACAAGCTTCCCTTTTAAGACAATACGTCACCTTAATGCAAAGCATTAAGAAAAAAAAACGTTTTACGACTCGCCTCAATCAGAGTGAAGTCTGTTTGAGTTTGAGAACCCCATATAACCGGTTTGAATCATGGTCTCCTCACACGAAACCAACCAGTAAAACCCTTCAACAGTGCGAGACTTAAAGTGCACAGAAACAAGGTAAAAGGCAGATTTCTTATTCAACAAAGCGACGCAGCGCTGCCTTCTGATCCCTGCTGCTTTAGAGGTCTGGTGTTTTGCACCTGTGTTGGACTCCAACGTTACATTGTGACGACGTTAACACATCTGCCAAAAGCTGGTGTTTACACCCCACATGGGGCACAGATGTCTGACGCAGTCGCAGGTTCCTTTGTATGTGGCGGAGGTGAGGGTAGCAGTGGTGGTAGTGGTGTTGATGGGGGTGGAGGAAGCTGTAAGAGTACTGGTGTTGGAAGCCAAGATGTTGGTGGTAGTAGTGGCGGTGGTGGTGACGACGGTAGTGGTGTTGGTGTGTTTGATCAATAGGAACATTGGTGTGTTGTGGCTGTGCATAGTTGACTCATTTATTCTGTTAAATCAAGATACAAGTTGTATGACACGATTCAATCAGGATGTTATTATTAAATAACATAATTAAAATGAACATACAAATAAACAGAGAACATGGCTTTGACATTGTTGACGACATTATGACCTTGGTTGCGAACATTGCAACAGAACTGTCTTGTCATCAAAATGTGGATGGAAAATCAAGTCATTTTCTGCATCATAATCCCTTATGGGATGGCGAATGGCAAGCCAAACATTTTGGGCTTAGTGAGGAACCTTGCGGTACACCACAAGCAATGTGGCATTTTGTCAGGAGACATTGTCCATGAAGAAGAAGAGTGCTGGCGAAGGTAGTATTCCAATTTCACTCAGACAGACCTATTTTTCCAGCTGCTCTAGGAGGATTTCAGTCCACACGGGAGCCAGGAAACAGGTTTTGAGTAAATAGGATTACTGCATCAAGGTGGATTCTAACCACTTAAACTAGAGTCACATCCATGCTACCCATCCTATCCATGCTCACAACAACATTAAGGTCAATTAGTCACATACAGTCAGTCAGTTCAACAAGGATTTTGCAGAAAAAGGGAATGTCTTAAACCATTTTGGCGACTACAGTTTTGACAAGTATTAGACTCGTTCCGGCTCCCACCACACATAACGGATCACTTCAAAAGTGTCCTGCCTTCCTGGAGGAGAAAGGCGAGACGAGGGTGGGACGGCGGCGATACAACGCGTCTGTGGGAAAGGGTTCTCACAGGCCTGAGGGGTGGTCTGAGCGCAGGCAGTCGAGTTTGCAGGCAGGCGGCAATTGTGACACGGCACCGCCTTATACAGAGCGGACGCCGCATCGACAGCCAAACGTGAGATTTACGGTAGCTCGCTGTGCCACCCCCCCGCCGCCGCCTCAACTCCCCCAACTTACCTGCTGACGTGTGTTATTACAAAGTGATTTATCAGCGCTTGTCTGAGGCTGCTTGATAGCTTTAGCAGTCTGACTCACGCTCGGTCCTAGCTAGACTGAGACAGAGCAAAAAGAAGACTCAAGACTTTTTCCCTCTGTGATTCTCTCCATTGCACGCATGAAACACACACACACACACACACACACACACACACACACACACAGATATAGACAGACACACACGCTAATGTAGACACACATTGGCACACAGACGCACACTCATGTAGGCACATGCATATACACCCTGATAGACACTCACAAACACACACTGATGTAGACACACGCACTGTGTGCTTCGAGATAGCTCACACTGCCAGGCAGGCTAAGTAAGTGCTAGTGTGCACAGAACATTAGCTAGCTACTTGCATAAGTGATATAGCATAACATAAGTGGATGAATGTGCAAATAAACAATCAAAACAGTTAAACATACACTAACTACCATCCTCAAAAACATTAGTTACTGTACAAGTGTGGCAATATAGCAAGCGTTGTATAACAAACATCATGCTCAACTGCATTCACACACAAATGTAACCAGGAAACGCTGGGGAGTCAATGCAAACATCCCCTTCCAATGGCAGAGTTGTCGCGTACCGTGGTACACTTAAACTAAAACTATGATTTATAGTTCCCAGGTCAATGCTAATGTAATGTTAACGTACAACTCGGGGCCCACCCATATAGTAGCAGCAATGGTCCCACAGCACCTAGAGATGCTTTCTTGAAAACCAGAAACCCTGAGAATGTATTTACTGTTTAGTGATTTAGCAGACAATTTCATCCAAAGCAGTTTACAATTATAATTTTAATATAGATCAATTTTAATATATATTATTTTTTAGATCCATGTCATTGATCAGGTAGAGGTTAGGGCATCTTGCTCAAGGTTGCACAAGTTGGCAGTAGACATTAGGGTTCGAACCCAGTACCGTTTAGATGGGAGTGGACACCATAGTCACTAGAATATCAACAATTAGTTCTTCTTTTATAGGCCGACGTATTGTACAAAAACCACTGTTAATACTACTTATTTTATCTTTAAGGAGTCAAAGATAAAATAATTATTCTACTTCTCAGTTTTCAGTTGGCACCCGACGGCCCCTGGAACAGGGTTATTTTCAGAGGCACTTCCTCTTGAACTTACACGCTTCTCTATCAACTTCAGCCGCTTCCTGACACTGCACAATAGTATAGTGAAGCACTTCAACTTTCTATTTAAAGGAATGCGGTGACACATCCACACCTTTATAAATGTATGTGCGTCGTGATACACCGAGGGCATGACCCAGACCTGTTCAAATGAATCTGTCCCCTCTGCTTCCTCTGACCACCTGACCCCAACACTGAACAAAGAACATTTCATACCATTGAAAGGTTTTGGCTTCACCCAGTAAGTCTGACGGTTGCACATGTGTGGTTTGAGACCGTGACATATCTCACTGTCTGTTTTGGATATCAGATTCAGGGCACAGAGACCGCACTGGGAGGACACACAACAGTCCTGTACTCCACACTCCATACAATATTCCTCTTAGTGTGATATACACTGCTACTTTCAAGGTACCATACACAGTATTGCTTTCGTCTGGCCATAGGTGAAATTGAGATAATGTAACTTTTAAATCTAAAAAATGTCCAGACTGCCAAAGGTGAAATTATCATAAAGTCCCATTTACTCCAAATGCATAGTTGTTTTGTTTCTGGATTGCTTTCGACAAAACCCAAACATATTAGAATAACATGAAACCTGCCATCTTTAATTTCCGTTGGAGTATCAAAAGTCGCAATTCTTCTTGGTCTTCAAACGTCCACATTGACGACATGACGTTAATGTGTTCATTTCGTCTCCCTGTCCTTGGCACGCTGAGACCCACAACATCTGCCCAAACACAAGCTGCTCCTGCATCCCAGCCTGGCCCTGAGCTGAGGAGAAGACATCTGCCAAACTACTTGTTCCTCTGGGCTCCTGCGTCACGCACAAACCCCTCCGACCACCAGCCAGCCTCAGCTAATGCACTTCTATTATTTAAGATTGAAAAATAACCACGTTGTTTAAAAGCCATTTGTCAGAGAGTGTGAAGCAACGTGCCGGAGTGGAGCCGACAGTTAGTGGAATAAATGATGAATGAGTTTGGGTTTTGAAAGTCATTTTGTTTTACTGTGTTCCTCTCGGAAGGGAAGTTGTTATTGCTGCTAAATGAATATATCTTGGTTGTGTAAATGTGCCATCGAGCAAGAGCAAATAACTGCACAATGACTCACTGGTGAATTCAAAAATGTCTCCAGGAATATTCACCTCAATTATAAACTGTCATGAAATGAGAAAAATTTGCCATCAAATTGTGTCTATAATGCTGTACCTTATGATAGATTGGTATCCGTATCCGTGTAAAAGTCTGTGCAAAAGTATTTATATATATGTGTTTATATATACACAGTAAGTGTTTATACTGTGTGGGTACTGGGCAGAGTGCACATGTTGAAGCACTAAAGCTCTTTATACACAAAGTTCAGTTGCTGCTATACTTAAGAGTTAGTCATGCCAACCACAAAAAATATCACCTCAGTTAAGCTCCTTGAACTTGATCTTTAAGGAAAAGCAGTTTTGCTAGTAGACTATGCAATAACCAATATTATTAAATAATATAGGTGCAAAAATAGAAAATATCTTGCCAAAGATGAATCACAATCTTGACACAATAATACTTCCCTTATTAAACTTTCCTCTCATGATCATTTTGAGGGATAATCTGCTTATTACAGCTTTGTAAAATCTTAACTACCCATGTAACATAGCACATTGCATCTATGACATGCTCATATACCATGCTCCTTTTTAATGAACTTTATTATTTGTTGTGGATGTTCTGGATAGAGCAATGAAAGGAAGGAGATTGAATAGTACTATATGAATAAAGTAATTTGTATTATTATCTTTACTATTATTAACAATATTATTATTTGCATTATTATTATTATTAACTTGGTAGTCATTTTAAATAAATTAAAAAAGCCCACCCACAAAACTCAGTAGGCTATACCACTGCTAAACGATATAATGCTTTATTACTACATTTTTCTGCCACTAGTTTGAGCTTGAAAAGGGGTAGTGGAGGCCTGCTTTTCTCATCTCTTCATTGGAGTAGTTATTCACGCCCTCCCTCAAGGACTTGTCTTCAATGCGAAGCATGCGAGACACGCATGGTCTTCAAAGTGGTGGGGTGGAGCTTAGCATTCTGCCTGCTGTCGCTAGCTGTCATGCATCCCAGAGACCCTGTTCCCTTGGAGGTTGGCTTACACACGGACACCCATAAACCTGGTCCTCTGTATCTATGGTTCCTCTGCTCCCTGCAGCACACTAAAGGCCACCTCTGATATTTTCTACATTTTGGAGATTTTTATTTTTGCTAACCCAAGCTGCTCTCAACTGACTAGTCATTTGATATTTCAGTTTAAAATTAGAAGCTCAGACTTGGACAGAGAGTGGTGTATGATTATCAAAACAGAAAAAAAAACATCAAAATAATATACATTAACATTTTTGTTGTTTATTCCACTTTTTTTCACTAGCAAGAGAGGAGCAGCGTACAAGCTAGCACAGTTGACAGTTACCAAAAATGTTGGCATGCCAGACGTTCCTGGGGGGCCGACCATAGCGACGCCGAACGTGACCTATCAGGTTCTGAATGCCGTGAACTTGCCAACCGCTTGCCTGATCATAATATGCTAATAAGATATGCTAGTCACCACACTTTTGTTTATAAAAACATGTTTGTAAAATTTGACAAAATAATAAACATGACACCGGTAACCATACTCTATTTGAATGCTAACCAGTGACGCCAGTAGAATATTTGGTTATAAATAGGGACCATGATCCCATGTTTCTGCACTTTTCAACGCTGGGGAAAATGTTGGGACACTCCTTCAGGATTGTATTTGAAGTAAATCTGGGTATTAGAGCGGGACTTAACCTAGGAGGGATTGGAGGGGGATGTGTACTGAGCTCTGATGGTGTTAACTTTCTTAGCTTCCGGAACAGGGTCACCAGAGCCGGGCCTGGCTTTTTATAGGGGTTAGGCATGGGTGGAGGGGGGAACAGGAATGGACACTATTCTACCCCACACTCATACAGAGACTCACAAACACTAGTCACACACACAGGCAACTCAGGTCCTTCAAGTCGTTGAAAAGGCAAAATCAGGTACTCATGTATAGAAGAGAAGCTTTAGAGAAAATAAAAAATGACCAATTGAAACCTAAAGACGGATTCTGCTGACCAACAGGAAAGTAACTTGTTTGAAAGACAAGAAATAACAAAGTGTGGGTCTATTTTGCTTCCCTAATCTGACACATTACGCATTGTAAGAATTTAATTTGATTTGTGCAACAATGGATTTCTGATTGCAAGATGCAACGATTTTCACCGTCTACTGGAGACAAGTGGCATCACTTTTCATTTCATTGGGGATAACAGATTTAAGTAATTACATTTTCTTGCTTTCAACACTCCAACTGCAAAAGCCACTTTACATTCACTTCTTCACATGACCTACAATAAAGGTTACAGTGCAAGATAAGATAGCGTTTCAAGTTAAGCCTACTTAGTCTAGTCTGAGGCTCTCCAGAGGTACACCCTTCTTGGCTTCCACCTTTCATCTTCAGGTTAGAAGCAGAAGCAGCACAAGACACGACCATATTTGATTTCAAAAGGAAACGGGGGCTGGCTTTCAAGTGTGAGCACGTCCCCTGAACTGTTATGAAGAGGTAATTACAGCGTTGGGGGACGACTAGGGTGGTTTTGGAGATCGGCAGCGGGTCGCGTTAGTGGCTGGGGTGGAGACTAGCGAGGTCACGGCAGAAGACAGAATGTTCTAGATGAGAAAAACTCATGCAGAAACAGGGAAGGAGGGTGGATATAGGTTCACTATTGACTATTTAGTCATTTTGCAGACGCTTTTATCCAAAGCGACTTCCAGTAAATTTTCTAGATCCATGTCATTAAGGAGCAGGTGGAGGGTTAGGGGGCATCTTGCTCAAGGATGCCTACAGGACTGTGGACATTGGAGGTCAAACGCAGAATCTTTTGGCTGGGAACCGATCACCCGAACGACCACTAGACCATCCTGTCCCCTCTAATAGAGGTGTGTGTTCTGCTGCGGTTCAGCCCTCAAACCTTTGAGTTTTTTCCCCTCTGTCAAAGATCTTAATGCTTTGCACACATACTGTGAGGGTCGCGACGCGGTTCAGCTGCAGGGTCAAGTAGGGCATCAAATCAACCGGTGGTAGGGAAAGACCAGCGCTGCTGCTGGTGTGTATCGTGACTGGGAATCTTGAGCTGGGTCTGCAAAACAACATTTTTTTTTTATTTTCATGGTCAATCGTCTTGAAAACTGTGGCTCAGATTAGTCATGTGCGAGCCCTCACCCACAAAGCCTTCTAACATGTGTGACCACTGATCTGCTTTCATGGTCGGATGGCGGGGTTTTAAAAGCACATGTGTCCGATTGGACTTGGAGTCACACACAATATCTGGCAAATAAAACGGTACGCAAACCAAAATTGATAGGTCCAACTAGCAATTAGAGGGGTATGACTTTATTAATCGAGTTGCTTCCTCTTTTATCCGACCATTATCGAATAATGAAATGATTAAGTTGAAGCTTATTATCTATAGATAATAATAACAGATTATTTATGTGGCAAACAGATGTTTATGGGTAGTCATGAACCTATATTAACCTTTCGAATATTTAATGTATTCTCTGCCCTGATGCATAATTAGGTAATTGTAGATACTTTTATTGAATGAATGAGGTCAGGGTTGCTGAGGGTGAGTCAAGAGCCAAAATATATCAACATGTTACGGATCATTTGCAAAAGTTTGTGGTTGCTATCAAAATCCTTTTCTCAATGACCACTACTTCCAATACAACAGTTCTCCTCAAAACAACCTTTTTTTCAATGTTTTAAATGGTATGGAAAAATGTTGACAAATCAATATTTTTTGTTTGATACAAGTGATTGTGTGAACACCATAACTTAGCAGTTATGGTATTTGTGTTGTTAGCCGTTTGTTGTTCTCAGTTCTTTAGCAACCCCACCCAAACAAGCCACGATGGCGCCGAACCATTCAGGAACCACTCGACCTTCACCCTGGTGGCAAAGTGTCAGCATACAAGCTTGAACCCTTCACACTCACAGCCATTAGACACCCCACTAATTCTGGGATGAATAAAGTATCTATCCATCCATCATGGTCTACATTATAAAAATAAAAAACTCTGTAACTTCCATGCGAGTCAACAAGCTTTATTGACCTGCCTGAGGAAATAAATGAGCAGTCGGTTCTGCTAGCCTATCTATTAACATCTATTAAAGGGGTTCTTAAAACCAGTAGGCTGGTGTGGTGTCTCCAGTCTTGGAGACACAGAGGCTGGGGTGAGACGCAAGTACAGTGCCCTTGTTTTTATTTAGCCATTTTCTCCGCTGGTGGCAACGGTCACCTTAACCTGACACACCAAACCCTTCTACAAATCACGTGACCTCTGATGGTCGGCTGTCACGTCGGTGGCGGTAAGGGATGATGTCGTAGAACATATTTAAAGGGCTTGTGAGTTTGCTGCCACCTAAAGGTGGAAAGCGTACTAGGCTGGTTTTAGGACTGCATTTATAGGAAAACACATCAAAGATTGTTTACGGAGAAGGATGACTCACAAGGTGGATTCAAGACTGGAACATTTGCTTTTCTCATTTAATCAAATATGCCTTCAAAAAGTTTTCATGAAGCATATTATGTGAAGCAGAAAGAAAAACATTCAACAACAGTGCTACTGTAATTCTTAAGTGTACAACGCTGGATCGATGTTGCGGTTCAAAAGTCAGCACAGTGACAAATGTAGTCCTTGCCTCATCAATCGTCGCCCATGGCTCTCTGAGCAGTTGGCCACTGCTCAGTAAATGTTGTGACTACAGATAGGTGTGCGTCAGCACGGGCGTAGGGTGGGGGGGAGCAAGCGTAGCTGCACAAGGCCACATCTCTGAAGAGCTGTCAGAGGAACATGAACCCCATGACCTCAGGGGTCCCCAAGGTGACATTCCAGCCCAGGTTAGCACAAGGGCTCTTCAGTGTGGGGAGGAAGTGCTGACGGGCCGTGGGACAGGTGTCTTCATGGCAAACCTACAGCTGAATCCATAAATCAGGAGTGCTTAACACGCCTAGTGGCAACCAGAGCTCGCCAGGCTACAGCCGAGCCACCGCAGGTTTAGCGCCAAACGTGAACTCTTGGGGGTTGTTTTGACCAGGGCTAAAATGTGCAAGGATGGCGATGGGCATGCTATGACGTGTCCCGCGGTGATATGAGAAACCGCAACATCACCGGTGGTTGATGGTTGCCGTGGCGAGGTGGGAGCCGGATAGTGCTGAGGGACAGGGAGCTCAGATTAAGCGGAAGCATACTTTGTCATCCCTGTTTTATCTGTCTCTCATGACAGAAGCATTAATGTTGGAGGGATTGTCGGTGCAATGTTTCATAGGGGGGGGGGGGGGGGTATTTTCACACAACTTCCTTTTCTGGTAAACCTGGATTGGCTCCAGTCGTATCTGATCTTATAAACAAATGTTTGTGAAATGTTGCTTTCTCTTGCGAGCTCAGCAGGGCAAACTCAGCACACACAGGGTGTTGGATTAGCCTCCACCCATGGAGGAGAAGACGTGTCACACTGATGACACCTAAAGAGGAGCTTGGTGGTCCTGCCATGGAAAGCACCCGTCACCTTTGAACCCCATCACCTTTGACGCCTATCCAGAGTGGGTCAAGGACCGGGATCCTGTTACAGATGGGTTAGGAAGCGGACACTGTATCTTCAGCTGACACAACGCTAACACAATGCGAACGTTAAACTTGAGCAAAGATCAATAGGCTACAATTCATATATTCCTGTCTGAGAGTCGCGTTGGCAATCAGTCGGAACCAGAGGCTCCGACTGATTGACTCTTTCCGCGGTTGGGGCGTCGCAGGCCTTTCGCCGACCTTCGTCCCCCTAAATACAGACGTCCGTAAGGGACTCGTTTGAAGTTATGAATACCGTTGTCGTTGAGAAGATACGTTGGCTCATTTATGTATTTCAGGCAACTGTAGGTGAGACTGGGGTAGATCATGAGTCTGTCTCTGACCACCACTCCACCTACGAGATGAAGATGGGAATCACCTGTAGCTACACATTGCATAAGATACCTGAACTCAAAAAACTATACTTTTATCTTAGTTAAGAGTAAAAAAAGTTAAAAAAAAAGTGACTTTAATCATGTAGGATTTGCCAATGTGAAATTTACAAAAATACAGCAACAATTGTGATTTATCTTCCAAATGTAAACGCTTTTAAGCAACACACTTGACAATGATTGACTGAATCACTCTAGCAGTGAATAGAAGCTATCTGCTTTAATTGTGCGTGCGCGCACACACACACACACACACACAGTGCATGTCCCTCTTGTACACAATTGCCTGGCGATTCAACCCCCATGCCAAGCAACATTTCTCAGAACTCGATTGGACGCCGACGCATTTAACCTTGCAATCAAAAGGGATCTGATTTAGGGCGCTAAAGATTAGGGAGCACATTCAAGCACACTCATTAGCGCTGAGAGACGAGTGTGCGGGGTCGCAGAGGGGGTTGTGGTGGTGCTGTGGGGTGCATGACGTACAAGTCACGGCACCACATAACAGTGTTGGATTTCAAAGAACTCTTGGTCGGTCCGCTGGGCCCTCTCATGTGGGCTCCCCTTTGAAGCCCGTCTGCTTCTGGATTCCAAAACAACCCCAGGTTAGCATGGAGGCCTTCCAGGGGACCATAATACCTGGACCACAGGCCTCAATGCTAACCCCAGGGGCTAATACCTGGACCACATGCCTCCATGCTAAACCCAGAGGCTAATACCTGGACCATAGGCCTACATGCTAACCACAGGGGCTAATACCTGGACCACAGGCCTCCATGCTAACCCCAGGGGCTAATACCTGGACCACAGGCCTCCATGCTAACCCCATGGGCTAATACATGGACCACATGCCTCCATGCTAAACCCAGAGGCTAATACCTGGACCATAGGCCTACATGCTAACCACAGGGGCTAATACCTGGACCACAGGCCTCCATGCTAACCCCAGGGGCTAATACCTGGACCACAGGCCTCCATGCTAACCATAGGTCCAGGGGCTAACGCCTGGACCACAGGCCTCCATGCTAACACCAGGTCCAGGGGCTAATACCTGGACCACAGGCCTCCATGCTAACCCCAGATCCAGGGGCTAATACCTGGACCACAGTTCTTCATGCTAACCCCTTCCAGGTTGGCATGAATTTGCCCTAATCTTTAGCATCCTAAATCTGTGTGTGTGTGTGTGTGTGTGTGTGTGTGTGTGTGTGTGTGTGTGTTTGAATGGGAACACATCTGTTATAATCTGCTCATATGTGTTGTGTGTGCTTGATATAAACATTAGAAAGCCTTTCCCCTTCACATACATTTCCTGTCCTCTCTGGTTTAAAGTTCTGATCCGTTTAGGATTCTTGTGTCTTCTGGTGTCCAGGAGGGACCTGAGGCTTCACAAGGGAGACCAAGAAGAAGTTCTTCTCCAGGTGGCACCAGGGGAACATCTGAACATCTTATATGAGGGCAACTCTATCTGTTGATGCAGTAAATTCTCTGGGAGTGTACAGCAGAGAGGGTCTGCCCTGCCAGCCCCTGGTGCTGGCCCATGCTGGATCGGGTAATTTACTGCTCTGACCTGTTTTCCAGATGAATGCTGCAGGATGTTATCTACTGCACATCCCCCACCACTCAGACCACTGGAGATGGCTCACAATCTGGCTGGCCATGCAATGTGTGTGTGTGTACATCCATCTGTGTGTCTATGTGTGTGTGTGTGTGTGTGTGCATGTGCATATGTGTGTGCATATGCGTATCATTGTGTGTAATCAGAATGCACAGTCTATCTATCGAGTCAGTATGTGTGTGTGTGTGTGTTCTTGTGTTGCTGTTTATATTGGCGCATATACGTGCATGTCTTTCTATGGGTGTATGTGTGCATGTGTGTGTGTGTGCATGCGGATATGCATGTGTGTGTATTTGTATGTGTGTGTGTGTGTGTGTGTGTGTGTGTGCATGTGGTGAGATGATTCTCACCTTACTGTGATTCTGCACCAGCACCAGTCTTCTGCAGAATGACTTACAGGTTGGCCAACATCAGAGGAGCAGCACAGAAGGAAAAGGTGTTTGAAGAGCAGATGTTGTAGCAGCCAGATGTGGCTTCATATTTACAGGACTAGAGACAGGTAAATCTCATGGACCTTAAACTAAAAAAAATAAAAAAGGAGGACGCCATTTTGTAATATCACAGCAGTTGGAGTCCCATGTATGCAGTTCTTCATTTTTTAATTATCTGCACATGTAATTGAGTGCAAGGTCAGACACATCCTGAATAGATATTTCAAATAAGACTAAAAAGGTAGTTTTTTAAACCTCATGTAAAAAACATTTTTCATCTAAGGTTAGATTGGCACAGGGAAATAAATGGACACACTTTTAGGTCTCCGTTAGGGTTAACAATGAATGTAGCATTAGTTTTATGGAAGGAACAGGGAACTCGGAAACACACTTGTCATCACCTGAGCACCTGCTCCGCGGCCGGAGATGCTGGCCTGTGTTCAGAGATGCGTAATACCACTCAGAAGGGTTGGAAGTGCTGCGTTTTTAGCGTCGCTGGTGAGGAGAAATGCTGCAGGGTTTTTTTTGCGGTTGCCATGAGCATCGGGCCACGTGCTTAACCCGAGACTAGAATGTGACCTGTGCTTTGTGTGTGGTTGAATGAGGCGACGACCACAGTGGAAACAAATAACTCCACCTGGTTGCCAAATGGGACGTGCGGCAGCCACGGGCCTAACACTTTCCATTGAGAGATCCATGGAAACTTTGCTGTATTATGTAGTAAGCCTTACCTTGTTGTCATCTTAGTGGCACATCAAAGAGTTGTGCTTTAGTTCTCCCTCTCCTGTGGTCAAAGGAGAAAGAGATTAATTTTCCTTTTAAAACAGTGAAGGACATCATTAATGCTTGCTTTTAATTATAAATAGTTTATCAGTCACCACTTTGTGATTATGTCAACTCAATTATTTCCTCCTGCATTTCAATCTCATATTCATTTCATAACCAACTGTAAAACTGCATGTGACAAATTGTTTTAATTCCAATTGGAGAAAGGAGACAGTGAGACTGAACTGAATTAATTTTTATACTTACAATTGAACTGAATTTCATATTTGCAATTTAACTATTATAATTAAAATATCTGCTAAATGCTAAAAGGCATGAAAGACAATGGAGAATATAACTAGCAGCTTTCAAGAAATCTCTGGGCTCTCCATCATCCTAATGTAAGGACTGTTGCATGCAGAGACACACGTTCACTGAGGTTGGAGTTGTGGGTGTTGCTATTAAAGAGCAACAAGCACCCAAATAACCCCAAGCAACAGCACCTCCTCTGGTGAAACTCATTATAGTGCAATTCTGATCATCTTAAATCCGTATCCCGCCCCCCCCCCCCCTAAGCCCCAATACAATAGATGAGAAGGGAGATCACGTGGCATTTATTTGAGCCAATCACAAATAACCACAAGAGCCTTTCTTTGGTGCCGTCTGTAAATCTAGCACTTCACAAAGCTGCATCGGCTTGTGCTTTTCGTTTTCGACTACAATTGGACACTTGACAGAATTTCCCTGCGACGGCAGGTACTGGAGATGGGGTAAAGACTGTAAAGATGTGGGAACCCACTAAACCCGCCGTTCCCATCCCCAGCGAGGACAGACCGGAGCCACTGGACACGACGGCTCGCTCGACTTGCAGCCGGGGGTCTAGTTACGTTCGTGAAATGACTGACGCGTCATGATAGCCGTTCGTTTAGGTGTTGCTGCATTCCACTACTGTGTAGCTCGCGCATAACGGCTGCCACCAAATCGCCAACATAACCAGCGCGGTAGTCTTATGCACAAAAGCCGTCAAGAACAACATGAAGTTGTTTCAAACGTACAGCTGCTAACGATAATACAGCCGATTATTTTATCTTGGTCGGCTCATTGTAATTATTAACCTTCATCTGTCACAGGAACAGGAAACGGTGCAGATGGTCCGGGTATGTTTGGCCAAGTCTAAATGCCAGCAACTAAAAATACTCTCTGGAATGCAGGACTTTGGAGGAGGGGGTCGGAGGAGGGGACGGAGGTACAGAGGGGGTCCTGGTGGTACCGGACCTTGGTGCCACTGTGAAGCCCATTTTTGAAGACTGGCATATGAGGGGAAACCTGAACCACTATGCTCCTTGGTTTAAATCCTCTCTTATCTCCTATTCTGTTGAAGCGAAGGGTAGCGGCTCCAGGAGCTGGGGGCTTTGGGGTGCCTATTCCTGGGCTCCTTGGCAGAGTTCTGCTTCAGGTTCTGGCCCGTTTATATTTTTATTCTCAACATCCACTGAGTGCTGACCATGAATAGATTTGAATTGGTGTCCACCTGAAGACCTTTGTGAGGCCGTAAGGTTAGGGTAAGGGGGGTGTCATGGGTGTAATGTGGGCCTGAGAAAGCCCTAAATGCTGCAACTGTGATTAAGGCCTTTAGAATACATTTGATTTGACTTGTGTCATTCCTTATATAGTGATCCATTTGAAAGCCACAGTGACTGCTAATATATTTCATACTTCTGCCTACTACTGTAGACGGAAATATGAATTGAAACTTCCCCCCTCCCGAATACATTCAACAACAGGAAGGTTTCAAGTTGGACAGTGTGGACGTCCAGAGACATGGACCAATGGCAAATAGAACCGCAACTCTGATTCCAACACAAATACAGGTCCAGCCACAGAACCACTCACAACATCAGGGCTGCCGTGTCATTTGGGGTGTGCTCGCCGGGTAGTTTGGCGTGCAATGCACATCTCGAAGCAGTCATCCTTGTGATTACGTATTATTAAGAGACCTATGTCTTGGCCTGCTCCACATACTACACTCAATCACTCCCTAAATGATCTCAACGGATCAATCGCCTCAACATTACACCTGGCACTGATTCAGATATAGTCTACTATTTTTACCATTTAAATTTAAGATTTTCCACATATTCTCTCCCCAGTCATGTATGTTATAGCCCCTGCTCCACTACTACAAGGATCTCATGGTTCATGTAAACAAACCAAAAGCCAAGATGGTAATATGTTTGGCAGTAGCTGTGTACACTGATGAGTTTTCCGACCTGAAGCAGCATCCATCTTGGCTTTGCGCTCCTCAAAGCATACTGATCTTGAGATTCTCGTTAAACTTTTAAAACATTTTGGGAGTGAAAAATAAAACTAGAACAAACAATTAAACAAGTACATTAGATACTTCTTTCTTTCATCTGGGTAAAAAAGGAGTGGTTTATTGAAAATCAATCTTAAATGAGGGAGTACTACCTATGAATCAGATACGGTCATGGGAAAATTGTCTGGAAACAGCCGGGAGTAAACACACCGATGGCCTTTCCAGCTGTCTCCTGATGGTGCCACCTGAGTGTGGTTTGGAAGTGCGGTTTTGGAGGCGCTTTAAAAAAGGGATGTCAGTGTGTGTGTGTGTGTGTGTGTGTGTGTGTGTATGCCAAGGGACGGCTCTTTGCTTGAAAAGGACTTGAACCCTGTCCCATTTGCTGTCACTGGTGCGCTACCGCACAGGCCTAAATCAACCGACTGAGGACAGCCAAAATGGCCGCTGTTCATCTGCCTTCGCTACGGAGCAAACATCACAACAAAAACTACAGGATGTTGACGAGATAAAATGAAAATGTTTCACCGTCTCGCAGAGCTGCTGACACATCTTTATATACGTCTACTGGCAAGTCACCAAGGAAAGGAGATCGGGGTTTCGACTCTCTTAGCTCCAAGGAGATGAACAAGGCAGAAGGTTCCCTTTACCTCTGGCTGAATCCGTTTTTCTGTCTTTTTTTATGGTTCTATGTAAGCTAGAGCCTCTTGATCTACATTTCACTGACTGTTAACATGTTAAGTGCCCTTTTGGTTGAAGATATATCTAGATACATAAATGAGGACTCGTAACCGACAAAACGTGTTAAATTATGAGAGCTTCAGGGGCAACCCACTGAATGTATTGCAGTTGACCACTGGAGGGCCTGGACAGGCACCTCCAAACACATGATCAAACAACTCCCTGCCATGTCATGTCCTTGACCTCTTTACAACGCTGCTCTATAAGCAGGGCGGAGGG
>JAOPHQ010003200.1:67500-89730 GCA_030340625.1 Merluccius polli | reverse complement strand
CGCATGTTGTTGTTGTTGTTGTTGTTGTTGTTGTAGCTGTTGTTAAAGCTGATATTGAAGTGGTGGAAAACAAGTCACCCCTCCGAAGTAGGCTGTGGCTGAACTGTTGGCTCTGGTTTGGCTGTAGATGTTTACTCACAAAAATAATTAGGAAGTGAGTAGTGGTCTGGCTTTGCTGAAGCCCCAACCCCAAGGCCAGGCCGCTGAGAGGCTGGCAGCGAGGGGGGCTCTCAGAAGATGAGGGGTGGGAAAGAGGAAAATACTACCAGAGGAAATACTGTGAGAATTACACAGCAATAACAAAGCAAATTGAGACACAGTACATCCTCCATTTTCCTGCCAATGTCTCTCCCTTTAGATTTTGAATTGTAAATCAGTCAGTGGAAGGTGACCCCACACCCCCCACCCGTTGTTTCCGACCCTGCGACGCTTGGCCACTTCTAAGAATAATAAACAGTGTTCGATGACCCGCTAGTCCGCTAGTCCGCAGTCGTATGCATATTTATTAAGTCCTGCTGTCGTGCCTCCCCGCTGCAGGGACAAGAGGAGAGGACCCTTGGACTCCAGGGCAGGGCTGAGCAGAACCCCATGTGCTCAGCTTGGTCTTTCTTCCCTCCTCTCCGTGGGTCATGTGACCCTGTTTGTGGGCCGCTCTGCTCGGCGCCCAGGCGAGCTTGCGCAGGCATTGTTGACCGAGCACAATGAGCCTTCCACATATCCCAGCTTTCCCCTCGACCGACTGTGCTCACGGCCTCACGCTGTATCTGTTTTCATCAGGGAGGGCTACCCTTGGCTCTGTCTCTGTCTGTCTGTCTGTCTGTCTGTCTGTCTGTCTGTCTGTCTGTCTGTCTGTCTGTCTGTCTGTCTGTCTGTCTGTCTGTCTCTCTCTCTCTCTCTCTCAGATGGATAAACAAGCCATATGCTGCACATCCCACTCCATTGTTTTGAAAGGCTTTTGCCTCAGTAGTGTGACTCTGTGGACACAGGCGGTAACCCGCCGAGCGAGGGACGGTCTCGGCATAACAAACACGGAGGAAATTTATGTCATCTGTGTTGCTTTGACTCAGCAGCGTTGTGCGTAATGCACAGTTGTTGTCTTTTTATTTGCTTATATTCTCGTCTATAGTGTCCATGGCTGTGTGTGTGTGTCATCAGGCCAGCAAGTGCTGCATTATGCAGAATGCACTTGTACCCGGGCTGTGAAAACCACTCTGTGGTTGACATGGCGGTCGATGAGGTGTGACAGAGGTGACATAGGGTACACAAGGCAACATTGAAATATTCTCTCTCTATTTCTTGGCGTCTATCTTCATTCTTCAGGGGGGGAAAAAAAAGGTCATGGCCTCCCCTCGCATACGTACGCGAAGAACAAACAACAAACAACGTCTGTGGCACTAGCTCCCTCTTCCCCTTCTCCTCCTACACATGCTCACGCTGTCTGCTCATGCCATTGGCAGGAAGGTCACATGCAGTCGTCTGTGTGCGCACACACACACACACACACACACACACACACACACACACACACACACACACACACACACACACACACACACACACAAATACACAAATACACAAATACAATACGCATACTGTGTAGTACACTGCAGTCAGCGTGCCGGAGCTGCAGCACTGCAGCAGCACTGGATGTGCAGGGAGCACATCCACAAGCCTCCCTCACTTTCCCCCCCACCAGGCACTCTTGCATGCATACACATTTTACTACTACGACTTCACCTCAGGGTTGTGTGTGTGTGTGTGTGTTGTGAAGACGACCGTGGTCGTTCACCGCATTGTTTGGAGAAATGGTTGAGCTCTCTGACCCTCCCTCCCTCCATCCCTCCCTCCCTCCTAGTCTGTCCGGTTCTGCAGTGCTGTTAGCAACCCTATAGCAACATGGATAGATACAGGGCCCAGCCCCCTTTTAAGAAAGTAAACAAACAAACCTGCAGCAGAAATATGGCTCAATAGGGCTCTGAAGCAACACACCTGCGTTTTGATAAAGGAATTATGGCGTTTAAAGCAACCTCGCAATCCACACGCAGACGCGCATTTTTGGGCTCTGCGGTCGGTTGTCCATAGGACGTGTTTCTGTTCGTACTGGGCTTGGTGTGTTTCTGTATTTGCTTTGAAAACATCGGCCTCTGTAAAAGGAGATTATTGGTTATCCATGGTGGTAAATGGAGTAAATGTTAAGAGGAGTTTCTGCCTGCCAGTAACTCTTTGATGTAATTAAGTCTCCCGGCAGCGGACTGGAAGGAGTCCAGAAATGTATTATATGGAACATGACAAATGCCAAAGTCGGGTCTAAGCTCATTATGTAATCCTACTGTCAACGGGCCCAATTAGGGAAGCCCAGCGCCAACATGAAAGCAACAAAGTAAAAATGAGTAAGCACTAAGGTGTCAGCTAGGATAGCGGCCGGTGCCTCCCCAACCACGTTGCTATAGCGACTCCCAAAGCAAAAGACCCACATTCGGACCACGTGATCTGCTCTCGCCGTACACAAACTCGTATCACTACTCATCCATGGTGTGGTGGTGGCAGCCCCATTGGAGCAGCCGATGCTGAACCTTTAGCTATATCGGAGTGGTTCATCATGCAGGATTTCCTAACAGAGGAGACCTCTGCAGTATGGGTAGATGGAGGTGGGTGCAGCAGAAGCAGCAGATCACCTGCAGGCCCAATAGACTATAGGGCCAAGAGGACCAAAGGCATCACAATGAAATTAAGGCCTACATGCCGCTTATGCCTACCATCAGAAAGCTCAAAGGTCACAGAAGCCCAGCCTAGTGTGGTGCTGGCACCGTGTGCATCGCTGACTGGCTATTGATTGCCAACCAGTCTGTCTCCTTCCTGCTGTAGTAATCCGATAGCTTCAGGTGACCTGAGACAAAGCAGGGACTGTCAATGGTGCTTTGTTTTGAGGGCATCCTTCTCAGGGGATTTTCTCATTTTAGGAGGACCGTTGAATCTAGATTGTTTGTTTGAGAATGAATGATATGATCGCGTGCTTAAAAACTTGGCCTAGGCTAAATGGTTTAGGGTAAATCTATTGTGGATTGTACAAATTGTGGGTTTTCCTACGAAAAGAATGTCACATGATTTCACTGGCTATCTTGAAATTAAGCTACAAAGGCCTGTTCACATTAAGACTCGAAACATTTTTGTGCATCACGATTACCACATATGTAGAGATGAGGAAGATGATGCAGATGAAGCCTGACAACATAGGCTCAACAGATTACGGTGCTGTGAAGTGCGTTCAGCAATATCATTTTGTATGTATTTGTAACGCCATGAAGCCTGCTCATTTTAGTACTGTCAGGGTCATAGTGTGTCAGAGCTAGGGAGGAGGTGTTGCTTGAGAGAACTGTTGTTTGATCAGCACTTAAGTGTCTTTGCTGTGTTAAGGATGGTTGAGTTCCTAGTTACGGGCTGCAGGGGAGCTGAGGAGATAGGAAGAGAAATGGATAGTCTTGTGGAGAGAAGAGAGGGGGAATAATAATGGAAAAAAATAGTTTGACAGTGTGGGAACTTTTCGCAAAGACAACTGTTATGCTTCAGTGGTTTTCTGACAGCTGCTCTGCTTGTGCTTGCCCATTAGATCTGATTACTTGTAGGCCTATAGGTCAAAGTAGAGGAAGCAAACAGTGAAAGAAAGTGATGCAAAGCAACTGTTAGATCCCACTGAAAATGGTGTCTACTACCTTGACTGATGTTCATGATTAGCCAAATCCCTGAAGCCAATGGATTTTTTCATAGCTGTATAGCTTATATCAATGTTTGACACATTTGGGTTGACATTGTCATGTCAGCTAATGTTGGCTCTTTGTCAATATTTTACTTTCATGTACCTAGTTTTTCTATCCCCCTCCAAGATGTCCTTACCATAAGCACCCTATTCCGTATCTCAATCTCCACTAAGCGCTAACTCCCCAACAACTAAACCAAACCCAAAAGCTAGCATTAGAGTTGCATAGTGTTGCTCAACAGTTTTGTTTGGTGGCTCCAAATCCACCACTCAGACCTCATATTCGAAATGGTTTTCGAGGGCTTAAATGATTAGTTATCATTCTTCTACCCACTTGGATTCAGTCCACCGCCTCGTGCAAATGTACAATTGCTGTCTAAATTATGCACATTGTCACATCAGAGTGCTGCCAGTAACGCCATCTGACCACCGTCCATCCAGCCAGCCTCTCTATCTCTCTCTCTCTCTCTCTCTCTCTCTCTCTCTCTTTGTTGAACGTCCCACAGCTGCGGGCCTCCCACAGCTGCGGGCCTCACATGGACTGTTCTGGAATGGCTGTGGTGGGACCCATGCTGGCTGGGTTACGGGGTCAGGTGAGAGACAAGAGAGAGAGACGGGCCTGAAACCGCCCTGCGTACACAATGGTTACACATGTTCACACTTACCAGTCCCTGACTGAGCCATGCCATGGCGTGCAAGCGCATTCGAACAGCGTGAGCAGCATTTACACAACCGACCATATTGAGAATACCGTGCACCATCCTCTGATCAACATTTTAGCATTGCCAACCCCTAGCAAATGTGCACATCTCTGCTGCACATGATAAAATAAAATGTACTCGCATTTTGTGCTGAGGTCGGCTAAGTTTTAAAAAAGACACCGCCGCTGCGAACCAGTCGGAGAGAGAGAGAGAGAGAGAGAGAGAGAGAGAGAGAGAGAGAGAGAGAGAGAGAGAGAGAGAGAGAGAGAGAGAGAGAGAGAGAGAGAGAGAGAGAGAGAGAGAGAGAGAGAGAGAGAGAGAGAGAGAGGGGCACATATTTACATTTCGAGCGAGTAAAAAAAACAAAAACCGCTATAAGAAAACAGACATTTGTGTGTGAGTGTCCCCTGTAACCCCGGCGAGGTGGTTTCAGCCGTCAGTGACGACCGTCCGCTCACATGTTCATTGTACCGCTGGTGCCTGTGTGTTTATAGCAACTGGAGTACACAGATAAGGTTGGTCTGGTGATAAGACCTGTGTCTGCTGCATTATTTCAATCAAGAGAGAGCGCATGTGAGTGAGAGACGAGAGAGAGAGAGAGAGAGAGAGAGAGAGAGAGAGAGAGAGAGAGAGAGAGAGAGAGAGAGAGAGAGAGAGAGAGAGAGAGAGAGAGAGAGAGAGAGAGAGAGAGAGAGAGAGAGAGAGAGAGAGAGAGAGAGAGAGTGATGGAGATCTTTGGTGTGCGTCTGTGTGTGCATTTATATTTGTGTCCATGTGTGCTTGGACTAAGTAATGCATTTACTTAGATCGTTTTACTGAAGGGGTTTGACCATAGGCTACATATTATGTACTCATGGCCCATTAGGGATTTGATGCAGGAATGTTATCCATGTCACTGTCACTGTGCTCTACCTGGTACTTTAAAGACACAGTGCATATATATAGGCTAATCCTAAAACGGTGGATGTATAGATTCACACTTTTGCTTTTCCCAGGCAGTACTACAAGATTGAAGTCCCTGTACTGCAGTTCCCGAACAGACCTCTCTATAGAGTCAATGGGATGCTTCACGTTCGCCTGCAAATGTCATCGTGTAGCGGTGCTTCAGCTACAGAGTCGGTGATTGGTTCGTGGAGGAATCATATGATTGGTTGCTAGAGGAGCTGTGAGCTAGCTGGAGAGTGTGTGTGTGTGTGTGTGTGTGTGTGTGTGTGTGTGTGTGTGTGTGTGTGTGTGTGTGTGTGTGTGTGTGTGTGTGTGTGTGTGTGTGTGTGTGTGTGTGTGTGTGGGGGGGGGGGGGGGGGGGGGGGGGGGTTGTCATAGATTTGGGAGTTGCAGGTGCATTCATATGCAGGTGGTGAGGCTACTGCAGGCTAGAGCTAAAACTGACGCAGGTACTAGTCTGCTTCTCTTAAGAAGTATGATAATTCAGTTGAGAGACGTTATTATTATTATTATTTCATCCCCCCCCCTATCATAGTCTTGTTGTCCTCCGTGTCGTACATATCTTGACAGTAAATACATGTCTATCGATCTACTTCTTGACGGACAGATAACGGGGAGAGAGAAGGAGAAGGGAGGAGAGAGTCAGACAGAAGTGTTGCTCTAGAGGAGGGTAGTGCTGAACACCTCAGGCGGAGGTGAGGTAAAACCTGCTGATGTATTTGTGGCTCAACAAGGACTTGCTTTGTGTGTTTTCCAGCTAAGATGCCGCAGTTTTTGCCTGAAGGCTGAGAGGACTGTGACACCGCAGTCATTACAGACACGCAAACACACACACACACACACACACTTGAACATGAAAGGGGGAAGGGGGGATAGCTGAGAAGAGCCCAGTGGATGATCTCAGTTTCATTTCTAAACATTTCTATCCAAAACTGTTATGAGGTCATTTGACACATGTACAAAAACCATTATGCACTCAACGCGTCTCTCTCTCTCTCTCTCTCTCTGTCTCTGTCTCTGTCTCTCTCTCTGTCTCTCTCTCAGATGGATAAACAAGCCATATGCAGCACATCCCACGCCATTGTTTTGAAAGGCTTGTGCCCCTGGCCTAATTATTATCATAGTGTTTCCAGTGGACTAAATTGCCTTTTTCTGTCAGCCAGAAATTAACTGGAAAAACTTGAAAGTGGTGAAGAGTGGTCTTGTGGGGGGCTACGACGGCCAAATTGGCTTCGATAAAACGCTGAAAAAAAAAAAAAGAAGCCTCCTACTCGTTAAATACTTGGTTATTCAACGCAACACCACAGTGTTTCTGAGTGGATGTAAAGTGACGTGTGGATTGTGTATGTCTGTCT
The DNA here is from genome assembly GCA_030340625.1 of Merluccius polli. Lineage (NCBI taxonomy): Eukaryota > Metazoa > Chordata > Actinopteri > Gadiformes > Merlucciidae > Merluccius > Merluccius polli. The sequence continues at coordinate 82,975 of JAOPHQ010003200.1, read as the reverse complement.
TTTCTCACCTACAGACACGTTCTCTCAGACAGATGACCAGACGATGTGGCCTTGATCTCTGTGCCGCCCACCGAGCTCGCTATTAAGCACGGCAAGTTTACCCACTCAGTCTACAAATCATCTGAATCATAACTTCATAAATGCGTGTCGCACGTAACAAAATACTAAATACGTTGGTTTTGGAAAGACGTGTTTGGTAACTTTTCCGTGTTTGGTTTTGTAAGTATTGTGTTGATTATTACAAGAATGAAGTTAATGATAGACGATGAGACGGAAATCTTTCTAGAAAATTTCCAGTATGCAGTCATGAGAAACATATCTGACTGGAGGTGTTGACGAGGGGGAATGACGAACGCCAAATGAAAGTGTCGTGTTACTGTTATGAAAACACAAGTTCAACAAAGCATTTAATCCTTGTTCTTCACCTTGTCGCCGTCCGCTTGAATCTCATTTCGTCACCTCTTTGATCCACCAGATGTCGACCACTGTGGAAAATGGGATGGAAGGGTTTTCCAACACGAGCAGTGAGAAAACCTACAAGAAGGTGTGTAAAAAAAAATAAAAAGGAAAAAAAACTCAAACAAGCGTCTCGCAGTTCTAATTTATTTGCCTCTTGTTAGACTCGCAAAACTAGCATGATATTTTTCTTGGAATGTTACCTGAGAAAAAAGTAATTTAATGTTTACTTTAAGATTGTGACTCATGCGTCACAGGAGGCCTGAGGAAATGTCCAGAGATTGCTTTGTTCGCACCAGTCCCACGGCTGCCCAGAAACCAGGCCAGGCCAGATGTGTTTTGCCGAAATCCTTTTTTCTTTTAACTTATAGCAGCATTTTCTCAGAAACAGCAGCATTTTCCAATTGTAAGGAACAGGATCTACTGCCAGATCCACCCACACCATCCTGACATTAGAGAGTTCACGTCGTTCACACATGCATGTTGTTCATGTTGTAATGAACTGCCCCTGTCCAGGTCCTTAGCTTAGCTCTATTTATGTAACGGCCGTAGCACTAGTGGATAAAAAAAGTCAATAAACACGGTGTGAATAGTGTTTTCCTTTCTGCTTGCGCTCTCTCTCCTCCAGACTACGTCGTCAGCGCTGAAAGGGGCCATTCAGCTGGGCATCGGCTACACCGTGGGCAACCTCACCTCCAAGCCCGACAGAGATGTCCTCATGCAAGACTTCTACGTGGTGGAGAGTGTCTTTCTGCCAAGGTCGGCGCTTTTTAATAACTGCTCATTTTTGAGAGAATATTGCATGTGCATGTGCATTTCTATTACATGTATTCATTTATTAAGCGATTTCTATTATCCATCCATGAACCCATTCACTGGTTTCACACTGTTTTTGTAGCGTACTGATTATTATCGGCATCGTAAAAAACAAACCGTTACATAAACTCAAGGATGTTGAACATCCAGAGGCAGTGAATCAGAGAGCTGCCTTTCAGAGACGGATTACGTGTGTGGGTGGCAGCTAGCTGTCCTTCAGCTGCCACAGTTCACAGTCTGCAGTAAAAGTACATATAAAAGGGGCAAGACACAGCTTGCTCAATGGAAACCTTCCTCAATGTCCTGCTTTTTTATGGATAATTGTTGAACAATGAACCAATGTTACCCTTGTTAGCCTATTTCCACAAAATGTACTCCCGCCCAATGACGTATTTTATTTTTTATTTTGTATTTTGGCAGTGACGAACGTGGCTGTCAAGAGGCTTGCTATTTAACCAATAATATCATGTTTCCCCTCCCCATCATAAGGCCTGCAACGACACTGGACTCAACCCATTCACATCCGGGTGGCTGACATAACATTCCTTGAATTATTTGTTCTGCACTGTTTACCCGTTTTACTTGAAAATCATCATCAAGTGAGATGCGCTCCGAATTGCATCCTATGTTGTCTTTAAAGGCCTCCACACTCGCCATTTTGACTTTCTTACCCCTAGACTTTCCCTCAACACAAATTAGCTTCAATTTAACATCCATCAACACTGTAACGATTTAATAAGGTCACTAATAAGGTCGAAATTATATTTTATTTGGATTTAATTTTATTTACTGAACTAGTAGATAATACAGACACAAACTGGGGGATGTAAAGCACAAGCACACAGGTGAACGCAATCAGGGGTTGGGGCTGGATCTTGAATAAATCTATTATGTGTGGTTCTAGTTATTGCCAAGAGATATGCTAACTGATTATTATCAGCATGCATAATCAATTTAAATTTGGTCCTCTGTGTAAAGGATTGAACTATTCCAGCGAGTTATCCTGCCATGAACCCAAAAGTCAATCTAATGTATTCTTATTGCTGGCTGAGTATAAGAAACTATCAATGCTGTATAGAAATAGTCCAACCATGTAACCAAACACAGAACCATACATTTGTCGAAGGTACATAATCATAATTTCATAATCATAATTTTATGATAATTGTACAAGTTGGATGAACATAATGGTTGTCTGTTATAATATAACTGACGTAGTCTTTTGCCAGGCAGATTCCAGTACAGTAATCACAGGCATAGTGTTACACATCAGAGACAGACTATGGCAGGTATCCCATGACAGAACACAATACTAGCACACTACAACAACACCTTAGCCTCTTTAGGCCGGTAAACAATACAGGCACCTCAGAGTATAAACTACCTTCGCTGTGGCCTAGAAACAAATAAAGCCGCTATTAACCCACTTCCCGTAGGTTTGGAGTCCAAAAAAAAAAAGAAAAAAAAAAGGATTTGGTTTAAATGTGATGTTATTTCACCGAAGCCCTCAAAAAGCATGAGTCACGCAACCTAAAATTACCACGGCACGGTGCACCTTGCTGGCAGGCTCATACAGCAGGTTGCTCGGGGAAACAGGGCAGCTCTGTGTTCGCGAGCAGAGCCAGTCTGGGAATGTCGGGTCTCTGCGGGTATCGGATTGTCAGATTAGATTTGTGTTTGTTTTTTTTCTCCTTTTTGTTGCCATTCGCTCCGTCCCCCGCCGTGAGCGCTGGGCTCTCGTTGTTGCTGCCGGTATTGTTCAGAGGCAGTAATTAGAGCGATCTGCCGTCTCCAGGGGCCACGCTGTATACAGGGCCGGGTTGTCACCCACAGCAGCAAGCCTTTATCCACCTTCCCGGACGGAGATAACTTAAGGCTTTCATACGCGCCGTCTTCTGTTACTGCAGCCCACTGAGACGCTATGTAGACGTGAATGGATGATGATGTTCGTGATGATAAGCTCTTCGGACACTGCGAGCCTGGCTGATAACGCACTATGCAGAGAATGGCGGCCGTGTCTTATGTTTCAATTAACCGAATACAAAGTCAGTAAAACGGGATTTACTGTAAATGATTGGTAATATTTCAACTTGTGTATCCTCAACCAGTGTTTCCTTGTTTTCCCCCTCGTGTCCGAACCCCAGTGAGGGCAGCAACCTGACGCCAGCACACCACTACCCCGACTTCCGCTTCAAAACCTACGCGCCTTTGGCTTTCCGCTACTTCAGGGATCTGTTCGGCATCAAGCCGGATGACTACCTGGTGAGACGCGCCCTTTTACGTGCGCTTCATTGAGCCAATGCAGCAGGACACAACCGCATGCTAACTGTTACATACAATAGAAACAGGCGATCCTCTACTCCCATGCAGACACTTATTGCATTAGGCCCCCAACGTATGACTCCCATCATCGCAGCCATCAGTGATGACTTAGGGTGTGGAAGGAGCAAAATTACATTTATTTTTTGTGCGAAAGCAATGAGGTCCTGTAGCTGTGCAGGTGGGGTGTGTGTGTGTGTGTGTGTGAGTGTGTGAGGGTGTGTGTGTGTGTGTGTGAGTGTGTGTGTGTGTGTGTGTGTGTGTGTGTGTGTGTGTGTGTGTGTGTGTGTGTGTGTGTGTGTGTGTGTGTGTGTGTGTGTGTGTGTGGGGGGGGGGGGGGGGTAGTCGGGCCAGGGATATTCATTCTTGGAGTCAGCTTCGCTGTCAGGACAGATAGGAAAAACAGAAACTAAAAAAAGCGTGTTTTTTAAATATTAATGCTGCTGACGTCTCTGCTTACAAAGTTGTTTTGTACTATGTCAGTGTGTGTGTGTGTGTGTGTGTGTGTGGTGTGTATGGATATACTTGGCAATAGCAACTGTGTGAGCAATACCCATTTTGGTCAAAACAAGCAATATTGAGTTGGATCTTGTTTTGGCAGCAGAACGTGTTGTTAGTCATATATATATATATATATATACATACATATATATATATATATATATATATATATATAAGGGACTTCAGAATTCCTTATATATATATACATACATACATATATAAGGGACTTCAGAATTCCTTTGGCTGACGTTTCGAATGGGCAGGAATGCTAAATGAAATTCTGCAGCCGACTGCCAGGCGGTGGTAGAAGGTGAGCCAGAGAGAGAGAGGGAGACAGGAGGAGGAAGCACGCAGGGAGCAGGGGAGGAATGATGAGACACAGGAGCCTGCAAGGATGCCTGCGGGATTGGAGGCCTTGAGATGATTATACATTAATTTAGGCAGGCACCACTGCATACTATAACTCCTAATAGAGAGAAGGCAGACACACACACACCGTATAAAGTCAAGTGCCTAAATAAAACACATAAATGTACCAGACCACCCAGAAAAACATATTACTCTTTTTCTTTTTTTGAAAAAGAACTGTAAATAAACAGACATTTTTATGTAAATAGCTCAGAAGGCATATTGTTTATTTTAAAACAATGTTTTGCCAACTTCACACAAGCTTGTGCCTGTAAACAGCTGCTTTAAATTCCCATCATGTTCGTCTTTTTATCCATATTTGGACTTCCTCCGCAGTACTCTCTGGTGAACGAGCCTCTGATCGAGCTGTCCAACCCGGGGGCCAGCGGCTCCCTCTTCTACCTGACCAGCGACGACGAGTTCATCATCAAAACAGTGCAGCACAAAGAGGCCAAGTTTCTCCAGAGGCTCCTGCCTGGCTACTACATGGTGAGCGGTCGGGGGGGGGGAACGGCGGGGCTGAATATGTCATCATCTTGAATGTTGACATTGGGCATATTTACCTGAGGCCTTTATCGCACGTATACCATCTCATACTTGAGGTTTCAGAACTCAAACTTTAAACTCTCACTCTCACTCTAGAGTTATCTAAGCAGAATGGTTTATTTTTCCGCATCAGGCGTGAAATTAGTCTGGAGTTTTTTTGGTCCAACCCGACACTGAACCTGCTGATTTCACTCCTTAGTTCTCTCACAGCGTCAGGGTTCGGTAGCTCCATCAAATCCAGATGGTCAACTCAAAACACCGGGGCAGAGTTGAATTTTTCTGGACCTGGATGGTGGAGCTACGACGGCTATGCTGGCATCCTGGACAACCATCGCATTCACCCCATGGCGTCCCCATCATGTTTCCTTACGTTTCCTCCCCCACAGAACCTGAACCAAAACCCGCGCACGCTGCTGCCCAAGTTCTACGGCCTGTACTGCATCCAGTCTGGCGGCATCAACATAAGACTGGTGGTGATGAACAACGTGCTGCCGCGCTCAGTCCACATGAACTACAAGTACGACCTGAAGGGCTCCACATACAAGAGACGAGCTTCCAGGAAGGAGAGGGAGAAGGCCAGCCCCACGTACAAAGACCTGGACTTCCAGGACATGCTGGAGGGCCTGTACTTTGACGCGGAGACCTACAACAACCTCATGAAGACCCTCCAGCGGGACTGCCGGGTAAGGCGGAGCATGGCACCTAAAGCCCCTCTCATTCATTTCCTCCTGTGCTGTCCTCTCCCACTCCTCCCCTTGGGGCCTGTCAAGAGGGTCGCTTTTGAATGGCCTTCACCAGGCGTGTTCGGGGGTCGTAGTTAAACACTCGACCGAGCGTTGAAAGTCTCACCTCCTGTCGCCCAGTCGCTTTCCTCTCCAACCTCGCCGTATTCTCTCTCTCTCTCTTTCACTCAGGAAAGACTGTGCTGAAGCAGAAAATTAAGAAATTAGAGTTGTTTTTTTTTTGTGTGTTTTTGGGACAACATATGAACATAGTTGTCCTATCACGATCACAATTTGTTCTCAGGGCCAGAGCTGGTCATTCCCATGCCTCATTTCCCTCTGAACGACGAGACTGCATGGGCATCACTCACTTGGGTCACCGCCCATGCCAGTACATCTGGGAGGCAAAAGGTTGTGTTTGGCAGTGTGTGTGTGTGTGTGGGGGGGGGGGGGGGGAATACACCAAAGTTAAAAAAAGATACAACTTCACCCCATGGGAAATGACCAACCTCAGGCCCCCAGTCATGTAACAGAGTTCGCCCAACACGTGAAAGCGCAATCGCTCTCTGCGATCCCATAATGCACTTGGGTAGCCGGCATCCTATATTAAATTGAGCATTTGGGGCAAAGGTGACCTTTTGTTCTTTGTGTTTTTTTTCATCTGACCACAGTGTGTTTTTCCACTGCGGTGTGTTGAGTGCCCATCATCGAGTCTCCAGACTGTCTCCCTCTGCTCTTTGTGCTGCCGCTGCTGCTGTGTCCCAGTACACGACAGCTCTCAAACAAATAAAATGCTCTGTTATTACACCATGAGCCTGGTAGCGTGAGAGAGGGAGAGAGGGAGAGAGGGAGGGAGAGGGAGAGAGAGAGAGAGAGAGAGAGAGAGAGAGAGAGAGAGAGAGAGAGAGAGAGAGAGAGAGAGAGAGAGGGAGAGAGAGAGAGAGAATGGGTCGAAACAGGTCTAAAGATAGACCTCCAAACCTCCAATTTTTGTCTTATTTCCGCAGAGACAGGGAGACAGCTCTCGGTAATTCAAGTTGAAGGAGGATGGGTGTTTTTCAGACTGGGAGCTCGAGAGACGAGACTGTGCTCAGGTATGGGAGAGGCGGCGGTGACGAGGGACACGAACGGACAAGGCGACGCGTAACCTCGGTAGACGCACGTGATGGCGCGCGTAATGACGGCAGACAAAGGGAGGCCAAAAGAAGCGACCTGTTTGCGTACGATTCTGTTTCCGTGCTTTCTCTGCGGTCGCATTCCTCATGCATTCCTGTGTACTGGAGTGTGTTTGTATGCTAACATGGGGCGAGACGGAAGGAATGATAGGGATGATGTTGTTTGTGTGTTGTGTTTACTCTCAAACCCACTTTTGAGAGAGTTGGTCTGGCCCCATGTGACACACTGTAGCCAGACACGAGACTCGGGATGGTGAGTGTAGATTAGGGAATGGATGACCATGTGGTTCATAAATACAGTACATTCAGTGTGACAGCAATTAGACCATTAGACCACCACATATACACGCCTGCATGCACACAGACACAGACACACACACACACACACACACACATACATTGAGGTACAGGTAAACCAAAATAGACACAGCTCACGGGTCCACAATTGCTGTTGGCATTCACTCTCGGATGTGAATGAGACGTAGCTGTGTGTGTGTGTGTGTGTGTGTGTGTGTGTGTGTGTGTCTGTGTCTGTGTCTGTGTGTCTGTGTGAGTGTGTGGCTCCAAATGTCAGAGAGCAAGGTCAAGGCTGAGAGAGACCAGGAAGGAAAACTATGTTCCTTCAGAGCCCTGCCAACCTATCGGATATTAGCTAGCAAGCAAACTCCATCACTGGTAGGAAAGTGGTGACCTCCCTGTTTACGACCGGAGGTGCGCTCCGAACAGTCAGCCGTCCCCGGCCGTAATACCTTCCAGTGGTGTTTCATTAGTTGGCTGAATATGAAAAAATAATCCTATAAAGTCACGATTTATCCCTCCAAACTGATGTTAATCTGCTTTTAGCGACATTGGCGTGTTTTGTTGTTGTAGACCTGTGTGGCCTCATCTCTACATCCCTTTATTCATCACACATTGTCCTCTTTTACATCTTCCCATCTCTTTTCTTTTGTTTTTTTTACATGGTCCTCTCTTGCCCTAGACATTGACGTTCTGGTTCTGTTATGCTCCCTCGATGGATTCCTGTCTTGTATCTTGTAGCCTAATTCCTCGAAGTTGTTTTCCACGCTACTCTTCTCTGCAGCGGACACTCTTCTTCACCATGGGGGGGGGGGGGGGGGGCGGGACTGTGGTTGCAGAGCACAGTACTTTAACACTACTGCCTACATGTTTTATGATGGAGGAGCTTCACTCTCAGTCTACTTCACTCAGGAGAAGTAACCACTCACTTCTAGTATTTCACCATCTTACCCTATCCTGAATGCAATAGTTCACGATGTTTGTGCTTCCTCAACTGCTGCCAATATTTTTATAAACTTATAACTTATAAACTTAAAAAGATTAGAAGTGTGAGAGCCTGCTCCATCAGAAGGAGTCAGAAGGTTATGTTGTAATATATTGAAGATTATGTTTTTGCTGGGCCAAGCAACTTTTTACAAAGCAGTTTTAGGGCACTGGCTCAGCACTTCCATCACAAGTGCTTCTCAACTGCTGGGGCAGCAGCTGGCTATTATTGCATAAAAATGATAATATTTGGAGTACCAGGTTTGGAAAGGGTGTGAAATGGACACTTGAAGGTTAAAGGTTTGGGATAGGGGACTGGTAGGCCGTAAAAAAAATAAATACAAATCAAACAAACATTGGCTGAAACTCCTTGAGAACATACCTCGCCGAATCAATGTTTTCTTTCAACAATTGGACAGACGGCTTGAAGCTTAAAGTCCACCGGTGGACGTTCAAGGAGGTGGCACTTCCACCACTTCTACCTCCACACACCTGAGGCGGGAGCCCTGCGTTTGGAGGGGATATGTTGTATGGAGATCAGATGGTTTGGGGAAGTGTCTATTAGCGACTCTCAACCCTCGCTCGTTTGTTATTGTCATGGCATCCTGTCTCGCTCTCCCGAACGGGAAAACAAAGTGCCTCCTAAGCAGAATTTCTCTCTCTCTCTCTCTCTCTCTCTCTGTCTCCCTCTCCCTCTCTCTTTCCCTCCCCATTTCTTTCTCCATCCCTAGCTCTGTTGTTCTCTCTCTCTCCGTCTCTTTCGCTGTCTTTCTCTATCTCTCTCACCCTCTGTCTCTGTTCCCATGAGTAAGCAGCCCTTGGAAGCCCTCTCTCCCGGTGAGAGAGAGGTTTGCTAGAACAACAAACAGGAGGCGAAGGCCGAGTGGAGGGGAGTGTGTGGGGGGGGGGGCGGTGTAGCAGGACATGGTGGAGGGGCTGAGGGAGAACAGTCAGCAGGAGTTTCTGCGGGGGGAGATATGGCGGTTCTCCTTCCACTGGGAAACTGCTCTTCCCCAGAAGAGCTTGTGGAGGGGGATGTGTATTCACGTTTTATTCTGGCCTCCTGTGATGCTATTGATTGGAAAGCTCAGTATTAGATACCGTGTTATCCAATGTATGCTCTATAAAGAAAGATAAGATAAAGAAATGTACAACTGACAAACAATAAAATAAAATCAATCAGAATCAATGCGCTCTGAAGGTCAGATGTTCCTTAGGGAGGATGTCAGACCTTAGATACGAGTATATACTTATTACTTATTATGTGCGTCACTTAAAGGGAATTGAACAATGCACTTGCGTTTTTTAACACATCGATTTAAACGTATTCATTCATCATCACACTGCTGGCTCAGTTGACGGTCTATTAATATGCGTATGTGAGTGACAGAGAGCGATAGCACTCATTCTAGAGCTGCAAAGCCTTTTGTTTGGATGAATGGGCTAATGCTATGTGCTTGCTGTCTAGGAGAGTGAAGTTATACTTAATAGGATATAGATATAGAAACATATCTTGGGATATAGAAAAAATAATGTTAACCAATTTACGCTGAAGCACAGAGTAAGACAATTTATGGCTTTATTGGATTTAATGTTATGAAAGGAAAAGAACAGCCATAATGAAATTAAATATCTAATAAAAAGACACATGCCGAAACTTTTTCATGCTATATTGGGCAGAAGGCAGGCATTAACGACAGCAACAACAACAACAACAACAACAACAACACATAAATAACCCTTTACGGTTTTAGCTTCATCCCTTGTGGTCTTCTGATGCCACTTACACCACCCTCACTTCATTCAGCCAACAAGCAAAACTAAATGAAATCTCTTGCGTAGCAAAAAAAAAGCACATACAAAAAAAACAACAAACAACCCCAGATGACATAAAAAGAGGTAATATTTGATTTCTGCTTTCATTGGCCTTCGCTATCAAAGGGCCATGACTGTGGACTGACTTTGGAGTGCACTGAGTCAGTAACATCAGTTCTGTGTGTGTGTGTGTGTGTGTGTGTGTGTGTGTGTGTGTGTGTGCGCGTGTGCGTGCGTGGGCATGCGCGTTCCCATATCCCATCGTCGTCATATCGTATCGTACACAACTTGTACACAACTGTGAATAATGTTTATGAACAGATTTGCACCTACAGCAGTTACAGGCGGAGTCTGCATCACGCGTCAGCACTCAGGACCCCATAAAGGAAGCCCTTCTTTAAGTCACTTCACGTCCTGGGACCTCATAGTACGCTGGGGGGGTGTGATGCTTTGTGTTGTGGTGGCTATAGTAAGGGCCCTCTGTGGGCAGCCTCTCTGTGCGCCTGGCTGTGGTCAGAAGAGGCTGCTGATTGAATGGAGCGGGGGAGCCGGGAATAAGGGATGCAAATCAGTGATATGGAAAAAATGTGATTCCCGGAACAAAGACTTGAGTGTTGCTTTGAGTCACTCATTATGTTTACTGTGTTTGTGTGTGTTTGCGTGTATGTGTGTGTGTGTCTATACGTGTGTGTGTGTGTGTGAAGAGACAAAGTAAGGGCAAAACAAGGAAAGGAAATAGATTCAGCCACAGATAAGGGTGTGTGTGTGTGTGTGTGTGTGTGTGTGTGTGTGTGTGTGTGTGTGTGTGTGGCTCACAGGGAAAGAAATCACATCACGTAGCTGTTTGTTGTGTTTTGCTTAGGTCTTTCTCTCTCTCCCTCTTGCTCTCTTTCTCTCTATCTTTCTCTTCTCTCTCTCACACACACATACATAGAATCACAGCAGCATGCCAAGTATCACACAATAACACAGTTGTTGACAAAGGATTTGATGGGCTTTAGCTGAATTTGAATTTACATTAAACTCGGAGCGAACATAACCGCAGCATAGTAAAGCGGCAGAGGAGGGGAACCTGTTTTGGTTGCCCACGCACACACACACACACACGCACACGCACACACACACACACACACACACTTTTGTTGTAAAAAAATAATCACGTCTCTCAATTGCCAGGGCAGAAACCAACCGCCACTAGTGGCAGCCTGGACCCCCCCCCCCCTCTCTCTCTCTCTCTAGTGTGGTCTTGTGACCGTGCGCTAAGTGAAGCAGACACGGAGTCAGAGTGAAACCCTGGGAAAATGGGTGAAAGGCTCCTCAGTTGGGTCAATGTGTAACACTTGGCTAACTGTGGCGAATGCCCACCCTGTTTATGTAGCTCAGCTCTCGCTCAGACCCAAGATTTAGGTCTCAACTCTCCTTGAGTCTTTGAGGCGCCAACGTTGTTTGGGTCAAGCAGCATGTTGTGTAATGTGGACCTTCAGGTGAGCTAAAGGTGAAACAGATGTGGCACACAGCCAGCCAGAGGACAATGCTGTCTTCAGTAGTCTGTGTCTTGGCAAGCAGCTCAGGATAAAAATAATAAATAAGGAATCGCCTGTTTGGTGTACATATGGGTCTAAACACCAAACACCTCTAATCACTAATATGCAGCGATAGCCAAAATGTAAAAATGTAATGCGTAGAGAAGATTAAGTTCCACAGGAGTCCACTGCACACACATGTACAAAACCATGCATTAACACTACGCACTGGACGACTCCTGAAGCATCCTAATAACATCCCCCCCTGCCTCCCCTCCTCCTCCATCTCCCTCCCCTCTCCTCCTCCATCTCCCTCCCTCCCTCCCTCCCTCCCTCCCTCCCTCCCTCCCTCCCTCCCTCCTCCACTACCACCTTCCTCCACTACCACCTCTTCATCCCTCCTCCTCCTCCTCCTCCTCCTCCTCCTCCTCCTCCTCCTCCTCCACCCTCCTCCTTATTCTCCTTCCCCTCCTCCTCCTCATCCACCCTCCTCCTCCATCTTCCTCCTTTCCTTCTCCCTCCCTCCTACTCCTCCTCCTCCACTACCACCTCCCTCCTCTCTCCTCCTCCCACCTCTTCATCCCTCCTCCTCCTCCTCCTCCTCCACTACCACCTCCCTCCTCTCTCCTCCTCCCACCTCTTCATCCCTCCTCCTCCTCCTCCTCCTCCTCCTCCTCCTCCTCCTCCTCCTCCTCCTCCTCCACCCTCCTCCCTCCTCATCCGGTGCAGGTGCTGGAGAGCTTTAAGATCATGGACTACAGTTTGCTGCTGGGGGTGCATGTGCTGGACCAGCAGCAGCGGGAGGGCGGGGAGGCGGGGCTGGCGTTGGGGGGCGGGGACGGGAAGAGGCCCGTGGTCCAGAGGGTGCTCTACTCCACCGCCCTGGAGTCCATCCAGGGGGACGGCAAGGCGGCCGAGGCCCTCACCACAGACCACACGTGAGTCGGGACGGTGACAGCCAGACACGCGTCGCGCACACACACACACACACACACACACACACACACACTGTGGTGCCTGTGCATGCCATTAGCCTATTGAAGCAGCATGAACAGTAAACCCGCCATCTATAACCATAGCGACAATACATACAAACACAGTTCCAGCTGCCCATGTTTACACCCATGTGGACCGGTGCAATTGTCCTAAAAGAGTAAACAATTGCAAAGGTGATGATGTGCAACACCTGCTGGCGAACGGTATCTATGGTGTCCATCTAACGGTGAATGGCGTGTTTTTTTCTTGACTGAGCATGTGTCAATGTCTCCGTCTCCGTCATCGTCTATTTTTACTCTGTCGTAGGATGGGGGGAATTCCGGCCAAGTCGCACAAAGACGAGAAGCTGCTGATATTCCTGGGGATCATCGACATTCTGCAGTCCTACAGGTACGGCAGCAAATAGGCTTACAAGATATGACATGACATCGGCTGAAACACCGGAAAACCAAAATGGAAGCCACACTTGCAGTTCATTTGAATTCGGCAAAAGATAATCCATCGCGTGTACATGAACTGTGAGAAAAGTATTACCCCCACTGAGAATATACATACAAGTCACACGTATTGTGATCGCATGGAATATCGCCCTGGGCAATAAGAGATGAACTGCTTCATTAAAACGTTGTGTTACTGCTGGACCCTCTCTCTACAGACGTATCCCTGCAGATAAAGAGAGGACAACCTCAATTAACTCCTTCACTAATTGACTTTTTCCAGGGACAGTCTGGCTTTTCTTTCTTCTTTCACTAACAACATTACACCACTCACAGTGGTCTATACCAGTCTCCCTGGTCACAGATGTATGTGGTCTCCACTGCGAGAGAGATGAGAGACGGATGGGGATAAAAGTTAACCAGGAAGCAGCCTTTCATTCATTAGTGGTCAAAATGACATTATCATAAGATTGTCTTAAAGATTTCATTTAAATCCTTGTCAACCTGAAGTATATATATATATATATATATAACCATGAAGTGGTATACGCAGAGCATGCTTGATTGACCAATTAGTCCTTCATTTCAGATGCAAATCGTAGACTCTGCATCATGTCATTACGCAGGCCTGGCATTCACTTCTGTTGAAAAAACATTGCAGACGATTTCACGACGGTGACTTCACGACTTTGTGTCTCTCTCTCCAGGTTCATCAAAAAGTTGGAGCACTCGTGGAAAGCGCTGGTTTACGACGGCGTAAGTTGAGATGAGTTCATACACACGTCTGCCAATAAACAGGATGATCTACGCACTGTTCACGTTCACATTCTCACAACAGACTCCTCCGTGGTTTAAAACCTCTCTCTCTCTCTCTCTCTCTCTCTCTCTCCCCCCCCCCCCCCCCCCCCCCCCCCCCCCCTGCAGGACTCGGTCTCGGTGCACCGGCCTGGTTTCTATGCCAACCGCTTCATGAAGTTCATGAGCACCCGGGTTTTCCGGAAGACACAGAGTAAGGACACCTTCACACCTGTAGTTGATACCTTGTTGCTTTCTCATTTGGTTCGGTTAAGATTAAGATCAACTTTATTAATCCCACACTAAGGAAATTCTTTTTAGCGTTGGCGGGAAATTCTGGCAGGAATTTGTCAAGCAAACAAAACAATGTAAACACACGTCACGCTGTTGAACAGGTTGATTAGACGGAAAATCAGAGGGAATTGCTTCCTTGTTTTGCGAAACAATAGCAATGGAGCAACAACATGTGTGGTCTTGTTTTAGTTAGTTAGTTTGGTCCGCCCCAGAGTTCGAATGTGCGTTCACACCACCCCAAAACGAACCATACTATCGGGGGAAACGGTTCTGATTGAACCCCAGGGTTCAATCAGAACGGACCAAACATTGGAAGGCAGAGCTAGACTAGAACCCGGTCCAAAGTGTGTAAGGGGAAGAGGAAAGTGTCCATCATTTAAGTTTGGCGAGCAGCACAATGAATAACCTGGGTGGAAATCACGTGACTTCATTCAGTCATGCGATCATTCATGTTGATACGATATGTCTTTGCATATTTGTGTGGTTTTACATGGTAGCACTAGGGAATACCCATGCACACACACACACACGCACTAGCACCACCTTATCATTAGGAAAATGGATCGTTTACGACCCATCCCGTTTGTTTCTCTTAGTGATTGACACAGCATTGTCACGAGTGTGCCATGTGCCATGTGTGAATCGACTCCTCATGCGTGTCTCTTGTATTTACCCGTGAAGGAAAACCTAAAAAAAACAAAACAAACAAACTCAGAAGCCCCTTGAAGTGAAGTTGAGTTGGAATCAAACAACTGTTTCACGGTCGGGGAGGAGGGACAGTCGGGGGGGAAAGCGTACATATAAGGACACACCACAAGCAGCACTCTGCTTTCCTCCGCTTCTGGAATGCGTGCCGGCATCATGTTATGTAAGCGAGCGGTAAACCCCTGCCCTTGTTCCCCTTGTGCTCATTAAGAAAGCAGGGGTGACGATTGGAGGACTTAGCAGGGCTATTACCGCCACCACCACTGTGCCTCTTCCTGGAAATTATTTTTTTACGAGCCCCTAGGCACGGCACGCTGGGGGAGGGGCAGATGGTCGCGTAATTGTATAGTAATCGTCAAATATAGCATAGCATAGTACTACTGCTATATATAGTATAGTGTTACGCTGAAAAAAATCCAGCATAAAGGAGGACGTTGACAACCTCACCGCAGTCGCACTCCCCTCAATCTGCTCGGGTGGCGGTAACGTCCGCTCACATTTTGTCTTTCTTCGCCCCCCCCCCCCCCCCCCCTGTGCAGCGATCCGCTTCTCCCCGTCGAAGAGGACGCGCACGTCCATCCTGGCACTCAAGTCCTCCTCCCAGGAGATCCTGTCATCGCAGAGCGAGGAGCGGCCGGAGGAGCGGGAGCAGGGGGGAGAGAGGCTGGCGGAGGCCCAGAGCCTGG
>JAOPHQ010003200.1:0-62500 GCA_030340625.1 Merluccius polli | reverse complement strand
CACGACACGAGGCTGTCCAGTAGCTCTTCGTGAAGACATTGAGTTGTGTTGAATTGCTTGATCACATCCGTCATTTGTAGAACTATAATTTATTATATAAATATCTAAAGCTATACTGTTTGCTGAAAAACATAGCTGAATGTAAAGACAATGTATTTATATATAGAGAATAGAGTCCTATAAAATGGTTGAACATGTGTCGTTTCTGTTGGTCAACATTTGGGTAAATGCATACGTACATCTCAATGAAGTGGTTTAATCAGTGAAAAACGCACACATTTCCCTTTCTCATAAATGACATGAGTTTCAACACGTTGCTAATTTTGTGTTGTGTAACAATTTTTAATTTACATAACATTGTCAAATTGCATTACATTTAGTGCAAATAATAACACTTCTGATGTACAACTTAGAAATATACAAAGTGTGTAGAATCCTTGCAGAGATATCAAAATTAAAAAGGCTAAATGCATTCTTCAGCTTATGTAGCTCTTCCTATAAATCAGCAGCCAACCATTATCCAGAGGCTCTCTGCCCATTTAGTTACATCGACATTTACCTACTGATTGCAAAGATTAGAATTTTAAACGTGGAAGGGGAAAAAAAACAAAAAACGACAGCATCTGAACACATTGAGGTATGATATGAAATGTTGACGCGCGCACCCACCCCCCCACCCCTTCATTTTAGTGTCGATAAATGCACATCTGGTGGTCATACATACACGATATCCAGTAGGTATTTTACAGCGACCCCTCCTGGTATGTAAGGCATTAGTTTTGGGGAGGGCAGTTTAACAGTCAAAGGGCAGAGAATGATGCAGTATTGTGTTGCATGAAATGTACGTTTACAGGGTGTCTGTGTGCGTGGGACAGACGATATAATCCAGTGGGAAACCTCGTTGCTGACCACTTCGAAACAAGCACAGGCATTTTGGCCCTGGGCATGCGCAGCATGAGTCCCAAACCGAGACCTGATTGGACACTTCACATGTTCGTCACAGATTGGTTCACGCCCAGGGCAAAAAACAATACAACCTGATGCTCCCAAGCCCATCTTGGCATGACCAAGAGGTTAGCTAGCCAGCTAGACACAGTCCACATCTGTCAAAAGCTATTCTTTATATGGAGAAGAGATGGGGGTACATTAACAGTTAAACCTTTGTGTCAATGGGCCACAACCAACTACATATTACAGTTGTCCATTTTATTATTATCTAATTCAATTGTGTCAAAGACAACAAAAATCCCCAAAGTGAATCTTATCGACCTCTCCTTAAAAACTCCCGATTCCAGTTTCCTCTAGCCCCCACTGTCATTAAATTCAAGCCATTTAACAGTCAATTCACATTTATGCACATTGGCAAAATCCCACTCTGTTTTCTGTACAATACATTGTGTCCATAGCGCTCTCTGAAAGCGAATTAATAAACAATCTAGAAATATAGAGATTTCCGAGAAAAGCGTTGAAAGCGCTAGGCTCCGCCCCTCCATCAAACTACAGGTAAGTCGTCACTAGAGGGCCAGGAGGAAGGCGAGGGGGACAAGAAGATACCGCGCCTCGTCACAGTGCTCCCCGTCTGCCTCACCCTTCTGCCACCCTCTATCCAGCATGTAGCCACCATAGCAGTAAGACAAGAAGCAGTGATATTAGTCATTAAAGCAAACCCAAGTTAAGTATATGTAATCATAAGAAATGTACAAAACAATTTACAAAAACAAAACAAAAATAAAAAGCAAATAATCTGTTGCTTCAAAAAACATTTTTAGAAATTCATTTACATACAAATGTGTATCCATGTTAGGCCATTTGCACGGCTGGGATGGCAACTACAGATGGATTAAAGCCATGGACCAGGTCATCCTGTAGACTTCCTGGATGGCATGGTATCATGGGTAATGTAGTCTGAACAGACATTCTAACCATATGGTTCATATGTTCAATGAGAGGCGGTTGAATCTTGACGCGTGTCGTCTCTCCAAAGGGCATTCTGCAACTTCCTAATGCTTGAAAGAAAGATGATGAAGTTAGAAATTAATAAAGTTAAATGTACCCGTTTCTCAAGCTAATCGAGCAGTAAAGTCTTTCCACATTCCTTGCCAATGGCAGAAATGAATAGTGAAACTACGATATGGTTTGGCAGCACAAAGTCATTTAAAAAACATTTACAAAAAAAAATTGAGCCAGGCAAGAAATTGTCAAGCCAGCAAAATGAGGCATTATGATGTAGTTTTATTAGACTTGCATGTCCCTGGGGAGTTTTACCATTAGTCAAACATAGCCTATGTGAGCCTATGTCACATTCAATGTGTATATTTGAAGTTTGTCTTCTTTAAGGAAACAGCTGGTGGTCACCTGCAGTGCTCAGAAGAGGATTGGTTTGCCAGCAGTTTTCTCTTGGACGTAGGAGGTGAACCGCTTCAGAAACTTGGGGTACTCCCGCTTCGCCACAGCTCTGAGGACCGAAGCCGGCGCCCAGCCGCCAGGGTTCACTGTGGGTGGAAACGCATCACATACACACATTCAATCATCAAGGACCATAGCACTGTTACTAAGCCCTATAACAAGACACATTCAAACACCAAGCACTGTTACTGAGACCGAGACCCATATACGAATGTTATACTACACTCAACAAGAACAAGCTCAAACAAAAAAGCAAGTGTAATGTGTACTATGTTTTTTTTTTGCACATGATTACAGTATGACCTAATACTAATACAATGTTCAGCTATCTTTGTTTAGCCAAAACCTGTTTGGATAACTTACCATTGGCCACGTAGGTGATCTTACACAGGATGTTGTCTCTGCTGATTTCCTTATCACCTTCTGGTGGGCTTACCAGCGTCTGACAGATCATGGCAACATTGATTTTGGCACGAACGCACCGATTGGTGGGCTGCAGACAAAAGAAGGATTTTGATTGAATCTAAGAAAGACTGGCTTACAAGTGGCACATAAAAGTCATAAAACACAACATTTTTATTTCAGAATTTCCAAACCAGAAGAGGGCACTATATGTCCACTAGAATTCAAATGTGTTTGAGTAAGTACAATGCACTAAGCACTAGGGATTTAGAAACAAAGCTAGCTTACAAAATATTACATAAACCCTAAGCCTAAATAATCAAGTTCAAAACTTGCACACAAACACTTGTAAATCCCAATATCCCAGTTAATAGACACAAAGAAGGCATATTTGTTGTTGAACACAGCCCATATAATCGCTCTAATCCATCTTCATAACAAAATTGGAAAGGCCATGCTGCAGGGTTTTAACAGATTGTCTGGCTTCTACATCTGTTGCCTATGCAGGAGAGTGGAATACAAACAGCCACTCTTTACCCGGGCCCAAAGACATAGCAGGGAATACACACTTGATCTGCATAACGTGCGGTTCAGAACAGTCATGCGTCGTACGCCAACACCGTCACATTACAGGAATAGGCCACGCGGCGAGAGGGTTTGCGGCGCGCGGTTCTGTGGGTGTAAAATAAATCAAGCCTACCTGGGCGTTGTCGTGGTCCACCGAGAAGTTGCACACCAGCCACGTGTCGGGGTCGTTCTCGTCCGTCGCCAGGATCTTCCTCATGGCCGACAGATACAGCACGTCTCTCTGGGAGGCGGGCCAAACCCTCTGAAATAACAACAACAACGACAACCATTGGCCGTCAGCTATGACATCACGACAAAACAGCCAGGCGACTTGGTCCTCGGCGGATGTGGCGGCAGCCCGGCGGCGTACCTTGTGCGTCTGGTAGACGATGACCGCGTTATCCGAGAGCGTCTCCACCACGTTGAAATTTTCAATGGTGGCTGAGGAAGAAGCACGTGGGAAAGTAAGGTCAAATACTGTTACCAGTTTTAATGCTTTCACATATATGACTCGCAAGGTCATATGTAGTAAGAGTAGTAGTACAGGTATAAAATAAAATATAATACACAAAGCAAAAAGTTAACCATGACTCCGTTATGGTCCAACTTCAGCAACAACGATTATGACCATCGGGGCCGCGTGGACTTACTCTCCCAGTCCAGTCTGACGGCCGTGTCCCAGAAGTAGTGGCAGACCTCGTGGCCCGTCACGCCCTTCACGGAGTGCGTAGCTTTCAGAGGATCCAGGACGATGCCGTTCTCCTCCACTTCCCTCCTGTACACCTGGAGCAGACGCAGCCACGCACGTGTTAACGCACAGATGAGCTGACTTTCAGTAGTGGATTTAATAGGTTTATTCTTCAAGCCCTATTCTGTTTCAAGCCCTGGAACAGATGTCACTACGCCATAAAGTTAAACATTATCTTTTGTTCTGATGTTGAACGTCCAAGGGTGCAACTCATTATATTAAGGATCATAAAGTCGCTAATATTCCTTAAGTAAGTTAATAATGCATCTTCTTTCTTTGAAGGACGGGTGGGGGACTAAACTCAATATACATATCACCGAGAGAGAGCAGCGACTGTGTAGGTGTGCACTTTAAGGGCGTCATTAGCTGTAGCTCTGCCCAGAACTAAAAAAGCGATATTAAAAAGTAGCAAGCATGGGTAAGCTACAAAATGTCTCCTTGCTGGGACGTGCCGTGGTATTCAAGGTGGGAGAGACCAGCTGTCTTCATGAATAATTAGGTAACCATGGGATCAATACACATCGCTCCGAGGCTACAAGACACCGCATCACAGCCTTCTAGTGAGAGTTCAGCCACTAGACAAATACGTTATCTTAGCACATCTGTGAGCAACCAAAGACATTCTGCTCAGCATGTCCTCTCACAGATCTGGTTCACAATTCCCTTTCTTTCTCTTTCTTTCTGAAAAACCAGAGTGGCACCACGCTCACCTTCATCTCGCCCTCCTCGATCACCAGCTGCCAGTTGGCATCACCACCCATGTCCTGCAGCGAGTAAGTCATGTGGTTCTGCACCATCTCCTCCACCTGGCGTGCACACGCACAAGCACGCACACACACACACGCACACACACACACACACACACGTGTGAAAAACACTTCAGAGAATTTGAACACATTTGAGTGGAGCTTAAAGAATTTGTACTAGCATTACAAAATAAAAAAACAGACAAAGGTGCAAATAAAACCCCTCAAAGCACATCCTGTCCCGCTATCAGGTATTGACGGGACACTGGAGACCCAAAACTGGACACCTGAAGTTAATGCAGAACATTGAGCCCACAGAACGACTTCCTGTCGGACATATCCTGTGTGCACACAGTGCTGCTCGGACCCATGCGTGCTCATGCTGAGGTAGCCATTCAGGAGGTTTATTAGAAAGAGGGGGAAGCGAGTGAAAATACTTCACCAGAACTCAGCCATGCAGTCTGCTGAGCTCAGCAGCAGATCAGATGCACAGCGAGGACATAACGTTAGTCATTCTCTCCAGGAAGTCTTCTTGCCATTGTAAAAATGTCTGTTTGGCTAAATCATCAGTTTTTTTTTTCATTGATACAAAAAATGCTATTAATACACTGGGTCCATTAGGCAAACTCAGTCAATTAAATTCAGCCATAATGATAGGTGATAGTTATGGATTTGCTATAAAAACTAATGGTATAATTTCCAATATGCCCCATTCAGAAGCATCAAAACGTCATTTTCTTTATGTAAAAATATGATGGGCCTGTGACATGTCAGAGCTCCCTCTAACATAAGCTCTAGATGGCCATCCTGGAGAGACATGTTAGTGGTGGTCGTTCTCATAGTGGTGGTCATTCTCATGCGGTCTGCTCCTTCCAGGAAGCAGTAGAGTGGCCATGGGCAGGGAGGGACATTCTGTGCTCCTGGATGTGCCAAGTACAGTACCTGGGCGCTGAATCTGTGAATGTCATCCGAGGCACTGACAAGCTCAATGGAAGACAGGGAGGTGGAGGGGCTATGGGGCTACACAGCGGAGAGGAGGAGTGCGGAGAGGAGGGGGGAGAGAGAGAGAGAGAGAGAGAGCGCGAGAGAGAGCGCGCGCGAGAGAGAGAGAGACGGAGAGACAGAGGAACAACAGTTTTAAAGCTCTTCCACCACTGGGTTGATAGTGCAGTGCAGCAATTACCACTCCCCCCGCAGAGCCCCCAGAGTTATGATTGCAAAAAGCTCCAAAAAGACACAATAGGTGCGTTTGTGCGCTGGAACTCAACCATGCTATATGATACGGACACATAGCCACTGTTCGACTATGATCCACTGACACATAGCCACTGTTCGAACTACAACAGAGTTACATGACTATGATACGCAGACACATATAGCCACGGTTAGAACTACAACAGAGTTACATGACCGTTTTGTTCACAGCTTTATTAAGGGAAAGAGACGGCAAAGCAAGGATGAATGGAAACATGATCGCAGAATCGTCTCTGTTACGACCCCCCCCCCTATAAAAAAGGGGGGAAATGGGTCCATAGCAGATTACATTGGAGACATGAGAGCTTGGATACCTTGGTGGCAAAGCGGTGTGTGCCCATCGTAGAGTAGGTGTCTCCCGGGGGGACGGCGGTTAGGCGGGGTGTCCTCACTTTCTCTGACTGACACTGTGGGACAGAGATCAGGACGTGTTTCAGAAGCAACCGGGGCACCCAGATAAGACAGGAAGTGTGTGAGAGAGACGGACATGAGAAGTGTGTATGAGAGAGATGGACAGGGGGGAAAAAAAGGGTGTGCGAGAGACAGAGAAGGACAGAAAGAGAGGGAGGCAGAAAAATTGACTTTCCAAATAGTCATACAAACCAAAAAAAAACATCAGAAAGAGAAAGAGAGCGAGGGAGAGAGTGAGTGAGTGTGAGGGTACCCAGAGAGACCAGGTCCCACCTGACCAACCTGCTCCTCTATCTTGTCCTGCCTGTCCAGAGCCGCCTCCACAGCATCGAAGAACTCGTCCTCGTTGATGAGGCTGTTGGGGCCCTCCTGTAGGACCACAGCAGACAAAAACAGCCATCAGCGAGACTAAACCAGTGGGAGTTAAGCAACACGTCCAACTATTAAGGGACATGGAGACCCTAAACCGTATTTGGCGATATCCATCACCACTGCTATGTTGTCGGGTTGGCCTTGCCTCGTAGTCGGGGCCTCCATAGTGGGACTTCTTCTTCAGTTCATTCATGGATGACTTGTAGGCATCCTCGACCCTCCTCCTCTTTTCCAGCTCCTAAAAACACAAACACAAGGCACAGGATTTATAGAGACAAAGGCGCCTTTAACATCATTACGGTTGCCACGGTTACCGTAGGCTTCGAATCAGTTAGGGGAATCCACACGTTTTACACTTTGTGCACCCACGTCTCACACACACGTGCGCTAATTAATGGTAGGACTGTAACAATAGACTCATGAGAAGGGAAGAGGTGGTGTACAGTGGGATCAGACACGCATTCAACCTTTGTATAACCCTCATAAGGTAAATCCTTCTCGTTTGATTAGGTTTGATTAGGCAGGAAACAGCTTCAAAATGTTGACCCCAATTTGACACAGAAAGAGCAGGTGGAACTAGGAGAATTGCAATGACCGTTCCCGTCAAGTGGATTTAAGATGCATAGATAAACCCGAAACAATAACAGTACAGAGTAGTAGGTTAAGATGAGGTGAAGATGGCAGCTACAACATGCTTTGTTTAGAACAGACTAGTCTAATCTATTATTAGACCTGTTAAAACAGGACAGGGGTGTTTCACATTATCTCATAAGCCATAGAGATAATGCGGGCTGTGTTCTACAGACTGGGTTTCTCTTGAGAAACCATGGGAACAGGCCTGAAAGGGTATAAGGTAAGACAACAACCGAAACTATCCTGAACCCTGACGCGGTGCAGTGTCACACTTTTGGCATGCACACGCACACACACACAATCCTATCGGCTGAGCCTGCTAAAAGACCAAATACGCTTAGAGGAATTGGGTTGAAGTGAATGAGATTCAGGTTTACAATGCGACACTACTAGTTTTTGAGAGCTATGCTTGTAAAGGCAGATATATATATATATATATATATATATATATATATATATATATATATATATATATATATATATATATATATATATATATATATATATATATATAATATATATATATATATATGTTATAATAGTAATAGTTGTAATAGCTCTAGTAATAGTAATAATAACTATTAAAGTACATATGGAAATACACTATACCACTGTCCCTCTTATAGCGACCGTCAGTGATAATATGCCATTTTAACACACACACACACACACACACACACACACACACACACACACACACACACACACACACACACACACACACACACACACACACACACACACACACACACACACACACACACAAGCTGCAGCTATAAAAGAGTGGGCCTGTGGCCGAGGTCCTGTTGCCAGCCGTACATTAGAGACCTACTGTAAAGAAATGGCTACAGGTCTGCAGTGGGATCCAGTTCCGAGTCTGATACGTCACCACCTCCGTCTTCCATTGTAGCGAGGGCTTCAAGAAGCTGTACCAGGACGTCCGGCCAGTCATTCTCC
Organism: Merluccius polli; assembly: GCA_030340625.1. Lineage (NCBI taxonomy): Eukaryota > Metazoa > Chordata > Actinopteri > Gadiformes > Merlucciidae > Merluccius > Merluccius polli. The sequence goes on along the minus strand of JAOPHQ010003200.1, from coordinate 54,004 downwards.
CCTTACTCCCCTCCGTGTCCCTCAACTTTCCTCTGGTTGACATCTGCGGCTATGCTATCGCTAATAACAGAGGCTAATACCAGAACTTGGCTAGTCTTCCCTCCACGGGATTCAAAGAAATGAAAGGCTTTCTACCTTCCGTGTAGTATAAGGTAGGGCAGTGTTGCCTTGAGAAAGAAAGACAAAGACAAACCGGTTTTGCAACACCTGCTGGGCTGATCAGGAATCTCATGTCAACCGCGGAAGCCAAATAAATTCCTTGACACACAAAGAGCACCCCACACCCACAACCACAAACACAAACACACAACCACTGTCTAGGCTCCACAGCGCAGTCAATGAAAATAGCAGTCACTGCTATTGGAAAGATCCACTGATGAAAGGGCTGTGCCAGCCAGCAGTTGCTTTTTAAGAACATCTCCCTTACCAAGGAGGTGCAGGCAGGGCATGCCTGTTTGATTAATACTTCCGTTTACTTCCATTCACGCAGGACAGCGGCCAGGATCCACAGTAACCATAAGATGATATGGACTACCACTGTGGCTTCAAGACAGTAGCCAGCCACACACACACACACACACACACACACACACACACACACACACACACACACACACACACACACACACACACACACACACACACACACACACACACACACACACACACACACACACACACACACACACACACACACGGGTTTTACATTCCCACGGAAACAGCAGTCAGTCCAAACATTTACTTTGTATACATGCCTTATTTAATTAAGATAGGTGAGCTGAGAAACAAGACATGTACCCTAACAGTCTTACATTAGAAGCCTTCCTGGCAAAACATTTGTCTAAATTGTGAAGATTTTAAAAACGGATTATGTAATAAAGGGATTAACAAGAAATTGGATGGAAATTAATTAAATCAGGCAATGTTTAATTAATGGGATTAGTACTAGACAATAGCTAACTATTAAACGTTTTTTAACTTGACAAGATAGAGGATTATAGTATTTACATATTTTGGTTTCTTTGTTTATTAATTTAAGAAGGGACAATGCACATGAGGTAACATAAGCACTCGAGTCCAACATGTAAATGTGCCAGATTTATCCAAACAGGCAAATTGTCATCTGCAGTTCTCTTTGACCTCTTTAAATATCCTACAGCTCCCATAAAAATTGCTTAAAACAACTGTACTAAACGCTCTTTGCACCTGACTGAATGACCTGAGACTTGTCTGTTTCTGAGCCTATCTTGCACCACAGCTCAACACCTTGGGAAACTATTGTAGCAGCACCTACTTCACTCATCACCAAAACAGCAGACACAATGCAACAAATGATTAGGCTGACGGCAACACAGCAGTTGTTGAACAACACGCCTGCAAGTGTGTGTGTGTGTGTGTGTGTGTGTGTGTGTGTGTGTGTGTGTGTGTGTGTGTGTGTGTGCGTCGAGCATATATGCGAGCCCATACCTTATCCAGCCTCTTCTGCCAGCTGTCCTCTCGTTTGACCATCAGCTCGATGCAGTGGGAGAGCGTGGAGAGGATGCCGGCGGTGGTTGCCTTGAACGTAATGGCTTCACCCTTAAAGTCAATACCGTTTAACCCTTTAGGGCTGGCGGGTGGAAACACTGACACACGCAGGTCAGAGAGAGAGAGAGAGAGACAGAGACAGAGAGAGAAAGAAAGAGAACAAAGAATCAAAAGAAATAATGACCAAACAATAGAGAGGGAACAAACATGAAAGAAATAAAATGGATGCAGGAAACCAGGATTAGGGGGGGAAAAAATGTATACAATTCTTCTTACATTTCTCTTTGCTGCCATTGTTGTTGTGCACATAGTCTCCGTCATGGCGTGTGGTGGTGGAGGAGGTGGTGGTGGTGGTGCTTGTGGTGGGAGTGGTGGGGAAGTCATCTTCGTCCTCCTCCACTACTGCAAGCAAGAGCGGAAGAGAATTTGAGGTGAACAAACTGCATTTTGGCCTGGCTGTACCATTAGTTTAAAGGTACCTAGAACTACCGTGTGGGACTAGCCTGGGAACCATACGAATCTGGGAGCTCATGTTTTAATTGCTCTGGCAGATACGTCTGGCCCCCCTCCCGTTCAGACAGATTTCCAGCCGACCTTGCCCGGGTCGGGCCAATCACAACTGTTTATCTAATATGGGGCGGGTTTGATACGATGAGAGGAGCGCCATTGAGGCACTTTCGTAAACAACCAACATGGCTGCCACTGATGTGGAACTGTCTGTTGAATCCGCTATCGAACTGGTATTAAACGAACCGGACGGTTTATTTTCTCTTCACGGCTACAGTGTGCGGGGTCTGGGGCTAGCATGCGGGGTCTTGGGCTTGGGGCTAGCGTGTGGGGTCTGGGGCTGCCGTGTGGGGCCTACCTCTGTCACGGTGGAACTCGTCCTTGGACACGCCATCGGCACAGGAGTCAAAGTACTTCTGCAGGGTGTCCACTTGTCTGCAGAGAATGTCCCGGAAAGTCTCCATCTCAGCCAGCTTCTCACGCAAGCTGTGCCCCTTCTGGGAGAAAATTCATTCAACAGGGTAAAGAAAAGAAAGAGAAAGAGAAAGAGAAAGAAAGAAAGAGAAAAAGAAAAAAAAGAGAACGAAAGAATAAACGAGAAAGAGAGAGGGTGAGGAATTGACCAGAACAGAATAATCACATGGATACAATTTTGTGAACGCACCGACAACATCTCAATTCTTGTTCTTAACCTTTTTTTTCATACCTTGAAGGAGGAGGTGGATGTGGCCGACAGGGCGCTGGCGGCTGAGGTGAGGGACAACATGGAGCCATGCCTCCTCAGACTGGTCTCCGAACCGTAGCCCGACTCAGCCTGCATTCAGAGAGAGACAGTGAGAGAGAGATAGACAGAGCCAGAGGGAGTAAAGGAAGAGTGGGAGAGAGAAAGTGTGAAAATTACATAATTAGACAGGGAGGACAGATGAGCACAGGATGACAGAAAAGGGGGTGGGGGCGGGGGTAGAGTGTGTGGGTGAGTTAAGTGGCAGCCGAGAACCACAGCCAAGCAGCGCGCAACGGATAGCACAAAGCACAATAAGAAGAAACGATTTCTGGATGCCATTATTGGAAAAAAGACTACGAAATGATAACCTCAAATGTTAAATCCACACAAATAGGGAGAAGGGATTAAAAAAGGGATAAGGTGATGGGATAGTGTACATTGTAGTTAGAAAACACTGTAGCGCATCGAAGCCGTTCAGGAACAGTAACATTCAAAACCGAGGTCAAAAAGTGCTAATGCAGCTAGGTAAATAAAACACTGTATCCATGAGAGCAGGGTGTGCGCACGCACACGCACACACACACACACACACACACACACACACACACACACACACACACACACACACACACACACGTTGCAGGGGGGGGACATGATCTGACAGAGACGCATGACTTGAGGCCACAGTGACGACAATGACTTATTCGTTCATTTCATTGGCTAGCATAGGAGTGAGAAAATGAGTCTGCTGACTTGGCAAACACACAGGCTACAGTTTACTACAGACACACACACACACACACACAAAAGTAATTCCTGTTTGCTTTAGTGCCAACAGTCGGAGTCAGAGACTGTGCGGTCATGATGCAACACGTCAGCAAAACAACCCCATGGGAAGGCCCTGCGGGCATCCATGCTATGCCGCTCGTACCACAACCATAGTTTTGTTGGTTTACAACACATTAACACCTTATTGGAAGAGGTGCATTATGTTTAGGATGGCTACACGAGTCTGGGGTTTGAGAGCAGTAATTAAACTTGGCTTTAAATGAACCTTAAATTACAGCCTCATCAAGCTCACGCCAGGGCACAGCCTGCTCCTTGTGCAGATCACAACAGAAGGAGGGCTGGTCGCTCGGGGCCTCTCCAAGGAAAACAAGTTAGTATCAACAGGAGCGGTGAGAAGAGCAGGCGGGCCTTCAGGTGACAGACACGAGACGCCACGCATAAGCCCCCTCTTGGCCAAAAGCCATCCCCGTGATGTGATCGTCTCGGCATGGGGGTGGTGGTGTGATACAGGCTTAAGAGGGTTCACACAGACCACCGATGAAGACGATACATTTTCCCTCGAACCTAGTTGGCTTAAAGTTCGTGAAGTAATGCAAGGCAGATTTAAAATAAATATATATGGATAGTGTGCAGCAACGGAAGATGGGAGCCTTGGTTACTGAAAGCAACATTATTTGATTTATATTGGAGTGGAATAGGATACTATAAGTTTCCTTCCTTTTTTTATGCTCCATGTAATATCTTACAAATCTGGCAAGTCAGGAAAGAATAAAACACAATGTTTGATGGCCAGAATGTGAAAGTAGCATTAGCACAATATTTTTGCATTGTGTCAGATTCACAGTAAGATCTAATGGCACAATTTAGACATGAAACACCACAATGCATGCCAAATCACGGGTTTTTTTTTCAAAACAAGAATACTTGCCTCTCTACCATTTACCACAAGCCATTAATCCAGCTAAAGTTGTTTGACTGTACACATTTTAGATATAGAAAATATGAGGCAAAGTATTGGACCACAACTAATTAGCCACAGTGAGCACATCCCATGCAATCCAGCGAGTCCATGCTCTTTCATAAATAATCCAGCTGGGACTACAGTGCATTATCACTTACTCTTTATGACTATGATTTATTTTTTGCAGATGCATGGCACTTTCACTTAAGTGGCATGCATCAGTATTCTGTAGAAAAGCTGAAGTTTAAGCTAACATTCATCCAGGGCCACTAATTCAAACAATAGCCAGCATGCAAATGCACATACACGTGATTGGTATACAAAAAGCCCCATGAACAAAAATTGTACATGAATACTAATTACGTAAAAAAACATAGCACAAGTGAGTGAGAAAATGCAAGCTAGCAGCAACATGCTAACATGCTAGAAGCCCACCATTCGGCCATTCCAGCAGCCAAAGCAGAGCAGGGCAGTGCTGCAGTCCTGCTGGCTACCTAGCCCCAGCATGGCCCGGCTGCTACCCCCGACTCTGCTGCCCCCTTCGCAAAAAACTGTCCGCTTTAAATCCAGTATTCCCAGGAGCTCCTCTGGACACACCCTACTGAGGAACAAAAGGAGGAAGCGAAGAGGAGAAGCCACTCAGCATAAGACACCCGCGCATCCAAGGCAGACGGCAGAGAACAAATAGGGAGAGAGGGAGAGAGAGAGAGAGAGCGAGGGAGAGAGGAGGAGAAAAGACAGAGCGAGGGGACAGTATGGGGATGACATAGATGAAAGACAACAGTGATTTTTTTTCTCGTGACGAAAGGGATGATGGATGATAGTAAAGGAGAAATAAGTAATCAGGACAAACACTCAGGGAGAGCCCTGCCGCTCCTCAGCAGTGATGATGCAACTCTGCTTGCACTCAGCGCTTGACACACACTCTCACACACACTAAATCAAAGCATACACACCCCGACGAATAAAACCTTTCCTTCTGCCAGATTTTGCCGTTGAGGAAACTCCATTGTTTTGTGTGTGTATGTGTGTGTGTGTGTGTGTGTGTGTGTGTGTGTGTGTGTGTGTGTGTGTGTGTGTGTGTGTGTGTGTGTGTGTGTGTGTGTGTGTGTGCAAATTAAGAAAACTACTTTTACGTGTGTAAGAGTGATGTGTGTGATCTATGAAGAATGAGACGAATAGATTTACCAGTCAAGACGGCTACAGTGTTTGAGAGTGACAGAGAGAAAGAGATAGGCTGACAGACAGAAGGGAGAGGGAGAGAGAGAGAGAGGCAAACAGAAGGAGAGTGTGTAGGCAGGATAACCGTTACCTGGATATAATTAGCCTCTTTGTGCGTCTCTTCTCTTTTTGCTATGCTGTGATGAAAAAGCAGATCTTGAGTCAGAATAAGACTCCAAATGTGCCAACAGACCAAGGGGTTGATGGAAGTGTGGAATTACAGAATGGTATGCCGTTGTTGCTGTATTTTACATTTACTATAAATGTATACATTTAATATACATACATATAAAGACTATAATGGTGCATGTGGTGGAATTAACTGTGTAATAATGAACCTCCATAAATGGTGAGACAAGATCTGAATTTATTGACCACACCCAGGAGAATACCAGACATGCACTCATGCAGGAATGCCGAGGTATTTTCTGCCTGCGTTACAGAAAGTAACAGCTGACATCATCTTCAGCTGACATCGTCTTCAGTCGTCACAAACATAAATTGGTAGGGTTGAAAGCGGTTTTTCCAGTTTGTGGTGTCCGGATGCGTGTGTGGTTATGTAGTTTTGGGTGAGTATGTGTATTTTGGGTGAGTATGTGTGTTTTAGGAGTGCGAGTGTATATAGTGTGGATATGTTACAACGGGAACCCTCTGTAGTTATCTCATAGGACGTGTTGAAAGCAGCCACAGAGGCCCAGGCTGGAGGTACCTAACTTTGTATGGTGGTCTGTAATTTTCCATCACAGTCCATCGGAGCATCAGTGAGAGCCTATGGGACTGTAGCCCTCCAAATTTTGTCACTTTTAATCAAATAGCTTGCATTTATCAAGAGCCCTCCAGTACAGCATAATGTCCCCTCGTCCAGCAGAGCACCCACACGCAAACACTCCCACACTCAAAATGGTCTGCAGCCAAACAATGTTAATAACCAACATTTGGCATTTAAATACATTTTTTCCATTCGCAATGGAAACCTTGCGAATTGCACATAGTCCCAGGCTAAGTGCAGTGTGAAAAGCCCTAGGAGTCCAACACGAGCCATTAAGATGCCAATAGCCTTATCAAAGTAAGCAAATAATAGTGTTCATCTCCCTGTAACAATAAGATAAAAGGATGAAAGATACAAGAACATGCCCTTCTCAGAGCCAGGAAATAGACTGCATTTGTTTGGACAGACAACAAAGACAAATAAAGCCATAATAAAGTACAGCATAATGTCCCCTCGTCCAGCAGAGCACCCACACACAAACACTCCCACACTCAAAATGGTCTGCAGCCAAACAATGTTAATGACTAATATTTGGCATTTAAATACATTTTTTCCATTCGCAATGGCACTCATAAACCAATTAAAAGCACTTACCATGACAAAATAACTTGTAAACAGGTTTTCTTTAAAGTTAACCAACATCAAATGAATGCATTTTTAACTATGCAACTATATGCTTCATAGACTGAATATTGAAGGCCAATTGTCCATAATAAACCTGTCTGGCTCGTGTGTATTTGCATTGAGTTTGTATTGACATAAGGCTCAACAGTATTGAGTTGAGCTATTGGCTATTGAGTACAATCTCCCGCATGCAGTAGAAACTAAAAAGAAAAACAGCAGAAATAACTTATTTTTGATTTCAACTTATTTCAACAAGATACAGGCATACTGTACCAGATCCTTACATTAATGTATAATAGTCCATAGGGAGGATAGGACATTATTGAGAGCATCACCAACAATCAATCAGGAAATTATCCTTTTGACAAGGTAACATGCAACTCCTTTTTGGCCCAGAGGGGGCAGCGTTTGTCCATACATCTCCCTGGATGATGGTGCAGGGAATACTAAAGAAGCCACATCTGCTTGTTGTGGATATCCTGCCATATTCCCTCAGCTCTCACACGCTAATGCTAATGCACCAGAGACCTGTGGTCACTTACACTGAAGTCATAAACCAACAGTTTTTTTCCCTGGAGAAATGCGCCCATGGTCTGAACGATCCCAATAGCAGCACACCTAAGAGCGGCGAGAATCTACAGGGAAGTGTCAGATTCCTTTAAGGGCAGCTAGCTAGTGGTAGCCCCCCTCGGCGGTACCACATCTCTGTGGCAAGTGTGGCCAGTCAACGGCAACCGGCGCCATGTTTATAAAATACAATCACAAACCCTAATTTTTCAGTAAAAACATCTGTAACATTCTTTCAGCTCTAATTTGCTAATAATAAATGCTTAGTAAATAAAATGGTCATGCTAAGCAGTCGTGAAATATGGTAGCTTGTAAAAATGAATGAATGGGGAACTGAAAACCACGTCTTGCTAGTTTTATCAAGTCAGGTGAACTTCGAACACACATACATTCCAGCAGTGGCAGAAGCAGATTAAGCATGCTTTACGGTGTTGGACTAATGCAACAAACGGGAACCATTTGAAAGCCCTTGCTGATGATTCAACGGACATGTACACAGCATGTCAACATAAGTCACGGTACACAAACTAACTGCACTTACGCCCATTCCCTGTAGGCCATAAAGATTAAGCCACTGAAGCCAAATAGACAACGTAAAGTTACATACAAACACACTTGGAGACTTAAAATTAAAGACACCATGAAAGGTTTTTATATTGTTACCTTTTTATATCGTCATATTATTCTTCACCTATTCAAAAAAAAAAAAGTTATCTGTTTATTCGTTACTTTCCTAACAATATTAATAACATGTTTACAGTCCCTGTCATATAACACATGCAACGGGCTAACACACAGCTGGTTTGTGCGTCTTTTCACTTTTGCATGATCTAATCTAAATCATATTCCTTCCACAATTTGTCCTAAGCTAATCTTTAGGTTTTCTTTGAAATACATCATGCTACGTAAAACATACTACGAATGGCATTTCATGACGTCTTTAACTTCCCATCCACGTCTAAGAGGAGTTGGCCCCTCTAGGTATCGGTTGACGACGGATCCCCACTCCCCCCCACTACTGCTTAAAAACCTTCATTCCCAGGGCGAGGGGTTGTGACCGGGTCACATTCCCAAATCCAGCTCCCACCACGCCCTACCATCTGACGCATAGCAGACACCCTCTGTTGTTCCAGCACACTTGTAGTATGCTTTTCACACTACATTTCCTTAACCTGGGTTATCCTAAGCCCAGGGCGATACGACTCACACTGCAGTCCTACTAGCCGTGACTAATGTTGACATTCTTGAATGACGTCATGATGCAAAGTCTGTGATTGGACAACAAAAACCCATACTCAACACAAAGAAATGTTGCTGGCCAAAACCAGAAAGCAACATGCCAGTGTCCAATGAAAGACAGACATGAAGAGTACACCGGAAGTAAAGAGTTGGCTCCTGCTCACCTTGTGCAACTCAATGGATTCGATCCAGTGGAGTCTGTGGTCGGGGTCCTCTGCCCGGAGGTACCAGACGCTGTCGTTCACGCTGATGTCAAAACGACACTCGTCAAACTCGTGTGGCTGTGGGGAGGAAGAAAGTGGGTTTGGTTCATATCACGGCTCACAGAACTCAAGAAGCGCTATTCTATTCAAGACAACATTATACAAAACTCAATGTGATGCTGCTACGCCCGGCTTTTAAGAATTAACATTTTCAAGGTAAATAAAAGCTACAACCATGCTTCTATGGGACACTTGATTTGTGTTATTGTCTGAAGGCAAGCTAACTGACTACAAAACAATACCATATGCAAAGAGCGCCGTAAACAATATGTATTATTGGAAGCAGCGACACATTCTTGACACAGATGGATCCTATCATACAGAGTCTCTGTCACACACAAAGAACAAGGGGTTTAATTGGTAACCGATGTCCACGCTCCTCCAGGCGTAACCACTCAAAATTGTGCTGGGACCCGAACGTATTTGTGCCTGCCTTGCACTCATAGTAAACTCCCAAGTCAACAAATACCACGAAAAGGTTCCCCAAAAAGTACGCCGGGTCTACTGTAGAGTAGTAACAGGACGTTTGAGTCACGGCCATTCGCCGCGTTGTTATTGTTGCGTGGCGCAAGTGTGCTGTAACTGAACCGGGGGTGGTCGCCGTAACTTTTCCTCCTGCAACTGAGCCAAGCCCTGAAAACTATTTCCCTCCCCCGCTTCACTTCTTTTTCACCCGCCACTCACTCCACCCTTCTTCCAGATCCCTGTGAGGAAGCCATGAACTCACGTGTGCGGTGAGTTCTCACAGTTCGCTCTCAAAGTGGAATTTGACCACCGCAAAGATCTGGGCTCAATCTGATCCAGGGGGTGTAAAGTACAACAACAACGGCACTGATTCCTCTCCGATTTCTCCCTCCCTAAAAGGAACCTAAACAGCTGATCAAGCCTTGCGTTTTAATTACGTTTGCTAAACGACCCACTGTTTTATTTGTTGCCATTGGCAACACACACACACACACACACATCGATCCTCAACCGAGTATAGAGCGGCTATCAGCGTGCAAATTCCAATGTAATGTAATTTGACTCCTCTGACATTTGTTTTCAATCCTTTAAATATTTATTTATATCAGTTCCCCAACATAGAGTTTCCCATAGTACACAGAAGGTACAATCAGCAACAACTCCAAACCATCACAATGAGGGTAGGGCCTGCAATGCCAACCTCAAAACCACCCATGTGTGATGCACTTTAGCCACGTAGTTCTCCCAGAGAAGCCTAGGCTACTAAACCACACCAGTACAAGACTGCATCGGACACGGCCCATAAACTATTGTTTTACGAAGCAGTTTGTAATCCTCTCTCTCTCCCTCTCCGGTGTTCCTCTCCTTAACAGAGTACAACTGGAGACCCCTGTGTCCCACTGCATGGGCCACTGACTCCTGTGCACTCCTGACTACATTGTCTCTGACAACATGGAAAGAGGTAGCTCTTTAGAAACCTGGAAATCATCTGAACGTCATGACTTTTCAGTTTTCTGCCGGCACCACTCCGTCTTATATATTTTGCCGATTCATCCGTTGAATTTGTATTATTATTAAAGCAACCAAGACCAATACAAATAAAGTGTGCACAAATAGGCGCGTAAAGGACAGAATCTCAGTCTAGACAGATGGCTTGCACCGACTTGACAGTTTAGCACTGGACCTGAGCCCAAGGTAAGACGTGTCAGGTGGCTACATTTCCTGCACATTTGTCAACCCTGAGAGGATAGTCTAGTGTGTGTCTGAAGTAGTCTGGTGAATAACAGACTAGTGTTGCGCAAGAGGAAAAGCAGAGGCTTGTTTCTGCATTCCTTAGCTCTAATCAGGGCTTGAAAACGAAATTATTTTTCAATCGTTCCGTTCCGAACGGAACCGGTATATTTAACGTTTTCGTTCTTGCGTTCCGCCACCAACATATCGTTCCTGAACCGGTTCGGAACGTAAAATAACGTTCGTTCTTAACGTTCCGGCAGTGTTATTGGGCCTCCGCGGTGTGTTACTATTGCGGCCCCCCCCCCCCCCCCCGCCGGCCGTAGGTCCGCGGTGTGTTACCATTGCGCACCCCCCCGTCGGCCGTTACTATTGCGCGCGGCGCGGCGCCCCCCCCCCCCCCCCCCCCCCCCCGCGGTGTGTTACTATTGCGCGCCCCCCCCCCCCGTCGGCCCGCGGTGTGTTTGTTACTATTGCGGGCATAGACATATATACATAGTATACATGTATATCTATGATTGCGGCCCCCCCCCCCCGCCGGCCGTAGGTCCGCGGTGACGCTCGAACGTGAACGTCGTTTTACGGCAGCGGAAGATTTACGACAGCCAGCATACAGACAGTAAACAGACAGTGAGCAACGGACTTCACATGATATTATTCACAACTCGGATTAATTTAATGAAACCCATTGATTCTTTTGACCGGTGGACCCTTACGGACTTAAGGAATATAAACAATGCAGGAACGGACACACACCGTACGGACTTTATGATCGCTTCAAAAGTTGGAAGTCAGACCTTTTCCCCGTCTCTCTTGTTTACCGGTAAGTCTGATGAATTATGCGTTGGTGTTCATAGTTTGTGTTAAATGAACTGAATGATTTATCTGTGGAGAGTCTAACTGATCTAACGATGTGCGTTATGTCCATATGGACAGACGTTTAAACGGTTACCGTATCTTTGTGTAGGTGATCTAAACGGCTTAAGTCGTTCAAGAAATAATTTAGATAAAATCCAGATCCGGCCTCAATTGGAGACCTGCGTTTATTTGTCAAAACGTGTCGCCACACCCCTGCGTCTATTAGGGACCTTGCTTTTATTGGAAGTTTTACGGTATATAGAGAACGAAAAAAACCGGTTATTAACCGGTTTTGGGGATTTCAGAATAACGTTTCTGTTCCGGAACAGTTGAAGACCATTTGGTTTTCGTTTCCGTTTCCGTTCCTCGTAAAATACCGTTCGTTTTCGGTTTTCGTTTTCGTTCCTTGAACCGGTTCGGAGCCCTGGCTCTAATACCATAGTCTCTTTAGACAGCACTGCCTTTCAGTAATTTGGGAGAATGGGAGTGGAGGGGCAATGTATGAGGATCATACTAGCTTGATGATAAGAAGTGAAATCAAACAGGTTGCACTGCTTTAGTTTGGTTACAGTAACAAGCAGAACGAACAAAGCCCTAATCTGGGGATCCATTTAAGGCCTCTGCAAAATGCCATAATACTCTCTCTCGAAAGACAGAGAAGCTTCCACTTTAGGGAAGTAACCGAGTGAACTGAGCCATTTAATCCTATTGCATAAATCACAGTAAAACCATTACTCTGGCCTCTGTACTGGGTTGTGGCATGCTCAATGAGAATGGCCAATGTTTAACCAGGGTGCGGGATTTCAGCTTATCTCCCCAACAGGAGGCCTTCATAGGGAGACTACAGTGTCCTTTGGGCAGAAACCGAAGCACTGAACAAAAGTTACCTGTGTGTGGTTTGATCTTACATGAAAAGCGGACGCTAGATTTCAAGCAGATAATGTGATACCTACTGTAGTGCAAGCATTTCAAGTTGAGTTTACTTAGTGAATTTTGTTTTAAACAAGAATGTCCCTGTCTGCTAAAGCAAATATCTCTCTCTATCCAAATTGTGATCTTATCAATTATGGTCTCATGTTGGTTAATATTTTTCTTTTCGATCTTTGGGATCCAAGGACTGACATAGTTCTCTCTCTCTCTCTCCCTCTGTAATAACAGTGGTAGAAATGATCAAAGCATTGAATGACCAGCAGCCAGAGCCAATTGCAATACAAAAACAGTAACCTTCTGACCAACAATCACTTCCTCCTATGCAACCGACTAGTCCCATGCCTCCCATTATCTATGTCACTTACAGTGATGACGGCCTTGCTGAGGCAAAGGGAGCCCCTGCAGCCATACTCCCGTTCATCCTCTGACTTGTAATAACTTAAAGTGTTGTTTTTCAGCACCACCCATCTGTCCTGCCATCCATGGATGTAGTTAGTCCACTATATAAAAAAACAGACAGGGGAGAAACACAACACACAATTGCATCACTGGAAACTGAATTCAATCAACGCTGTACTTGCAACGCTGTATATGCAATACATCCTCTATATAATATATATATAGAGAAAGAGCCAGAAAGGTATTATAGTATCTGGTCAGCAGAACTTATACTGCTGATCCGAGGAAACCAAAAGCAATTATCCTACAGGAAGCAGGTGCCATGCATCACAATACCGTCCATCAAACAGGTCCCATGCGTAGTACCTTGCTGAGGACGCCCCCACGCTCGACGGGCTGCCCGGACTCCGGGTCCACGTCCTCATCCGACCCGGACGACGAACTCTTCTCAGACATTTAGCCGGTGTTAGTGGTGGTGGTGGTGGTGGGGGGGGGGGGGGTCGGGTCCAGAGGCAACTTCGGGACGTGGAGCTGAACCGGTGGATCAGCACGGACCGGTTCAATCCGCCGGTGATCACTGGGTCGCCGGCCGACGACGTTGCAGCAGCAGCAGCAGCAGCAGCAGCGAATATATCACCGATCAACGGGGCTGGATGTCGTGCAATGGACACCCACCAAGGCGGTCAAGTGTGCAAGTGACAAGTACGAGTCTCAACTTCCCTCCCCCCCAGTCGTCCCCCCTCAGTTGTCCCCCAGTCCCTCCCCCCCCCGTTGCGTGCTTTGTTTTGATCCGGGGGAAGCGGCGCTAACGGGCTAGCGCTTGCTAGCGTTAGCCTGTCAAACGACGCAGCAAGTCATGAGGCACTTCCACGCCGTTCAAACGTGGAGGAGGTTTTTTGCCTTAGCAGACGACGCGACGTGCGTTGTTGTTGTTTTTTTTGTTTTGTTTGGTTGTTGTTGTTTTTTTCCTCCCTATCCCTGGGATTTGCCTCGCAACTGACGAGCGGCGACGCGCAACACCGACGCTCCGGTCCTGCGGTGTGGAGGTTAGCAGCAGCTCTGGCGGCGCGAGCGGACTAGCGCCGCTTCATCCACGCCGTGGGCGGGGCTAACGGAAACACTAACGGAAAAACTCAACTGTGCATATATTTACCCAGTATGCTAAAATAGGCATATATTTGTAGGATGTTATATTTATTTGTTTGTTTTATATATATATATATATATATATATATATATATATATATATATATATATATATATATATATATATATATATATATATATATATATATATAATTGATGATTATTATTATTAGTATTATTTTGTTTATATTATTGTATTTTACATTTGTTATTATTCGCCCGTCTGTATTTGGTATCTATAGCACACTTTTCTTTCTTTTCTTGCGTTGTATTTATTTTATATTTTGCTTTTCATGTTTTACTATGACCGACGTAGTCGTTTCCCCTTTTTGTTTGGCAACGTAAGTGTTTATTTTCCATGCCAATAAAGCTCGTTCGAATTGAATTGTTCCGGCGGTTACTTCTTCGTTTGACCACATCGACCATGGTGGCCAGTCAGTATTGTTTTTATTAATTTATTATAATGAATAACTAATGACAATACACATTACATTTCAAATAACGATAGATGTCTAAAATATGTGTATACAATGCGCCGTAAATTAAATATATTATATATATATATATATATATATATATATATATATATATATATATATATATATTATAATATATTATATATGTTATATATATTATATATCTTCTGGAGTGTGTCTGCCTGGGAGTGAATGTGTTAACACCGTCATTAAATAATAATGCCGTTGCTCGTGTTGACCAGCAGAGGGCAGTAAGTGGACCGGGTCAGTCAGGAAGTAGTTCCTTGTTATGGTGTGTGTGTTTCGGTTCGTACGTAGCCTTTAAAAACCTCTTTAATAAATAACAAATTTAATAACTTTTTTTTGTGTGCACAGTGAACGGGCTGTGTGACAGTGTGCGGTGGGAGAGCAGGTTTCCCTGAACTGCTTGGCATGGACGACTCACCAGACACCGGTACACACACACTGTTGACGTCCGTTGAAACCCTTCACGTATGCTGCTCACCGGTTCACGTCTCAACAGGTGGGTTGCTGGTTCTGACTGCTATCTATATCAGTACCTGTAGATAGCAGCATATCTAATTGCCTGATGGTACTTGGACAGTGTAGCGACCTCTCTAGGAGGCTAAGGTTTCTGATAGTTTCTGGATTTCAGATGTGGGTTAGATGTGGTGTGAATGTGTGTGTATATACATGGTGCTGAAATGAAAAGCAATAAGATGAAAGTATGGCTTGTCACATTGATCAGCGTCAGTGGTAATCGATAATAATACATGATCCATGATGTGTTATTATTGATTATTACTGATTCTGATTGATTAAAGCAAGAAAATGGGAGCATAGATAGCTATACTTCCGTCTTCTTGCATGTCACATTGATCAGCGTCAGTGATAATCAATGATAATACAACATGATCTATGATGTGTTCCCTGGATGATTGCTTCATATCAATATTTCCAGCCACAGCATGGAGAGTACCGCTGCAAATGGCGGTGGCTTCCTCTCCAGAATGGCCCTCAACGACAACAAGGCTGGGATGGAGGGTCTCGACCGGGACCGAATCAACAAGATCATCATGGAGGCCTCAAAGGTAGATATGACCTCGTGAAACATGTTTATTTGCCCATGGGTTAGCACACACACACACACACACACACACACACACACACACACACACACACACACACACACACACACACACACACAAGAAAACCCTCAGATTCATCCTCTTAAACATAATACCTCAACTCTAGATTGTTATTGTAGTCGACAGTATGTGCTGCCACTTACTACCCCATTGTGTAACGTCTTTTCAATCAATTTCTCGAGATAATCTAAACAGTAATCTCAGACTTGATCATGCCATGTTTCCTAGGGCTCGCGGTTCTATGAGAATGAGGCCAAAAAAGAGCTGCAAGTGAACCAGCGCATTGAAAAAATGATGCTGCAGAAGGCACAGATCACCGAACAGCAGCTTCAAAAAGCACACGCTCAGGTGAAGTGATGTTAAGGTCATAATGAACCGTCTCTGCCTACACATGCACAAGTATGCCTATTATTGGCCCAGTAACGTTGTATTTTCGTTTTAACTCTCCAGGTTGAGAGAATGGTGTATGAGATGGATATGAGTCGAGATCTCAGCCGTCTCATTGTACATGTGGACATGGATGCTTTCTATGCTGCAGTGGAGATGAGGGATTGCCCGGAGCTCAAGGACAAACCTATGGCTGTGGGGTCCATGAGCATGCTTGTAAGCGCAAATGTGATTGCTAGGATGTATGTTGCAGAAGGGTAACTCCTTCGGCAATGTATTACAGTACATTGTTCGCAGATCAGATATTTACCACCCACAAACAAACCTGTTCTTTTCCTCTTTTCAGTCCACATCAAATTACCATGCACGGAAATTTGGTGTTCGTGCTGCCATGCCAGGCTTCATCGCCAAAAAACTCTGCCCCAATCTGGTCATTGTGCCGACCAACTTTGATAAATACAGAGCTGTGAGCAATGAGGTGAGATGTTAATACCTACCACCGCACAGTTATCCTATTGCCAACAGGACTAACAATAACAACCCAATACTGAACTGTGTAGGTCATACACCAAAAGTGAATGCAACTCACCATAAGGTTCAATCAGCAATGCTTTATTATTACTCTGGTTGGACATAATTGTATTATTAACACTTTCCAAACCATATAACTATGAATTGCATTACATGC
Source organism: Merluccius polli (assembly GCA_030340625.1). NCBI lineage: Eukaryota > Metazoa > Chordata > Actinopteri > Gadiformes > Merlucciidae > Merluccius > Merluccius polli. The sequence goes on along the minus strand of JAOPHQ010003200.1, from coordinate 37,086 downwards.
CAACTGAAGCCCTACTTCTGTTCGGTTCTGTAACTATTAACTATACTAGTAGGAGAAATAATGACACACCTTCAGCTCTAAATGTAAAAACTGATGAGATGTATAAGAGAATATCCACAAGTTGCAATACTTGTTACTCAACACAAATGACTGGGCAGGCTTATAGGCCTGCTTATAGGCTTGTGACAACTCACTCCTTATCTTACTGTTGTTAGATCAGAGAGATCTTTGCAGAGTATGACCCTCATTTCCAGCCCATGAGCTTGGACGAAGCCTATCTGGATTTCACAGACCACCTGGAACAGAGGATTAGCTGGCCCGAATCCTTACGCACACACTGGCGGGGCACCTGACACCACTGAGACAGGTAGTACTTGTTTACAGTACTGGAGGATTAGTTGCCATTTACGTAACACCTGCCCTACTTACCGCATGGCAACATTTTGTATATGACTGTGGTCAACATCATCTAAACTTTACATCCATTTATGTTATGCATGAAATGTATACAGAAATGTGCTATGAACTCAGCAATCGGCTCATCTTTGGTCTTCACATGAAGTGGTCTTGCACTGTACAGTATTGTTGTTTCTGTGTCATGTCTGGTATGTTGTCTTTCATGTTGTATTTTATGATGGAGTGAATGTGTTTTTAATACCTGGCTGCAACCAAATCTCTAGTGGGATAATACAATTTGACTTGACTTTATGAAAACATTTTGACAAAGTAACTGAATGGCCCGATCTGCTATTCAACAGTGCTCTTCATCTTTCAAGTCTATGAAAACACATTAGTATTAATATAAAAATGTGGGATATCTTCCAACTCTGCCCCCCCCTCACTAATCCATCTCTGCTGCTTCCACTTGCCTTGTTTTTGACTTCTTACTTCCCGACCTTTCCTACTTGCGTACATGAAGGTGATTTGCAAAGCAAACTTCCCGAGGAGTCAGAGCCATACATGGAGAACCTCTCCCCCGTTCTGTTTGAGGACAGCCCCAGCACCTCGCCAAGCCTGCCTGCCTCTGGAGAAACGGCCGCGCCCGGCCGAGGCTCTGAGGTGTTTGGAGTGTGTGTGGAGGAGGCCGTCAGAGAGATGCGCTTTCGCATCGAGCAGAAGACCATGCTGACTGCCAGCGCAGGTGAAGTACCGCGTGTCTTCAGGCCCTGCATGTTTTCTACTGTTTTGTACTGTCTTCTTGAATTGCATCCTTCTGAAGATTAACAACAAGAATGTACTGTACGTGCTTGGCACTTTCTGAGTTGTAGCAACAATCATTTTCATATTCATATCGTTCATCGTCCAAATGTTATTTATGACATTTTTACTTTTACTGTTTTACTCTCTGTATCCGAGTGTTCTGGTGTGTTATGAGTCATGAGCTTTAAGTACTGTTGTTCTCTGCTCCCAGGCATTGCTCCAAACACGATGCTTGCCAAGGTGTGCAGTGACAAAAACAAGCCCAATGGCCAGTACAGACTCCCCTCCAACAGAGAGGCAGTCATGGACTTCATCCAGAACCTGCCAGTTCGCAAAGTACTGAAGCCATTTTTCAAACTACATAGACACCACTAATCCAGAGTTGTTCATGCAATAGTAACGGTGTGAATATTGTGGGGCTGTGGGTTTGCAAAAGCTTTGTGTGCAAATGTGTGGCGTTGGGTATCAATATTAAAAGTATATATATTTTTGTATTTCCTCAGGTGTTTGGCATAGGGAAAGTAAGTGAGAATATGTTGGGAGGTCTCGGCATCACTCACTGTGCTCATCTTAGCCAGCAGATGGCTCTGCTCTCCCTGTTGTTTTCTGAGACGGCCTGGCATCACTTCTTGAGGATTTCCTTGGGTTTAGGCTCCACTCACATAGAGAGGTGACACTCTTTACAACTGATCCCCACTTCAATTACAACTATGAACTCATGCACAACGTGTATTATGTCTACTGAACACACCTCTAACATCGACCCGATCAAATAGAGAAGAGCAATGCATGCGTGCGACAGTCGATGAGACACATTCATAAGAGGCACCTTTTAACATCTGGCAAGATTCTAACTGATCATTTTGTGTGGTGTTGTGGGGAATTTGGATTCAGGGATGGAGAAAGGAAAAGCATGAGTACAGAAAGGTATGTTTAAAATAAGCACCACAACAACAGGAAGTCCTGGTACTAATACTCTCCTAATCGTGCACAAAATGTCTTTTTTGTGTATCTCCATGCACTGTTTATCCACGGCACCCTGTCTGGCGCAGAACATTTAAGGAGATGAGTGTGGCGGAGGAGCAGCTGTCTCTGTGCAGGGAGCTGTGTGACGACCTGGCAGCGGACATGAAGAAGGAAGAACTCCGGGTGCGGAATGACTCTCGCAAGACACATGACATCACACGTATTTATCCTAGCCTAACGGCCCGGGCAGACCAGACGCGCGATTGGCATCACGTGGCATCGCGCTGCGCCCTCTCTAGTTACGAGCGCTGTGGGAGTCGTTGATGGAAGTGCTTAAAACCAGGAAATGGAATCCAACACGAGTCCGCCACAGACCCATCGGTCCGCCTGTACTCACTCCTCGATTGTCCAATCACATGGCCAAACGCGCCTGGAACTATGCGTTCATTTGCATAAAGTTAACTGAAGTTCAACTTTTGTGCCGCCCCCCTCAACGCGCCGCGAGCCTTCTCATAATCCTTTGCGCCGCGTGATAACGCATCCAATTCTAAGTGATTGGAAGGCGTTGCCACCCGCGAGGCAATGGATCCGGTGGGGCCGGGCCCTAAGGCCTATATTTAGAGTCATTGTTTGAGGGTAGCTCTCTATGCTAACATCCTAAGACCAGCTAATATTGCAAAACCAGTTTCCAAACAAGCATTGAGTTGAGTTGAAACATTGAAATATACTCTTTTTTGTAAGACTAACTATGAAAATGGGAAGGAACAAAGGAAAATGTTTGAGAAGAGCCAGAAATTAATAATTATTTTGTCGTAACGGCATGGACAATTCATAAAAAAATTATAATAATGGAATATGCATTTTGGAAACTTAACACCTAAATGGGATTATTTTACAACAAAGTGTCCTTCTGTTTGCATTACTTGGGTATAATACCGCGTTTGTTTCAGTTTTCCCCACCACAGTGAGCAGCCATTTACCTTTTTAGTCTGAAGTGCAGGGAGACTGTTTCTCTGGAACTGTCCTAAGGGGAAAACAGTACGTCCCTCTAAACACAAAAGGGCAATTCCACAATAATTAATTAAAATACATTTTTATTAAATTTATTAGCGAAATTTACTACGCAACGCCACTCACACTGGCATGGCATCTCACTTGCAGTTCAGACCGAATTTGATGCAGTTACTCCATCTTGATAGTTCCCCCTCACAATCGATTGAAGGAGGGAAGGAAGGCTGGGTGGCTTGGCATGGCCATCACCCCCCTGCCTGTAGCCCCGATGTGCCTTGATAGCTGAAGGAAATGGAGGGCCATTAAGGAGGCTGCAGGGGACTACTATCAGCCTTAGAAATGTCTCTCTGGGAGATGATCACATTACTAGTAGGGAAACACATTGTGACCCATTAGTTACAAAGTGCATTCTGACAAATTAACCAGCGGAATGATACAGATTGCCATTTATATTCATTGAATGTCCTTGCCGATACAGTGTTTTTACCATTGAGAGGGTGTAATGTTGCAGTGTTTTTGTCTCGCCGTGTGAAATGGTATACACCTTATTTGCCAAAGCAGAAAATGAATCCATCAACATGCATTTTCTTCTAGGGTAAAACGGTAACGTTAAAGCTGAAGAACGTGAAGTTTGAGGTGAAGACCCGGGCATCGACGCTGCCCTGCGCTGTCGCCACTGCTGATGAGATTTTTGCTGTCGCCAAGGATCTGTTGAAAACCGAGATAGAAAATATCAGTCCTCAGCGGCTCAGGCTGAGGCTCATGGGTAATGGAGTTTATCTCGCAGCAAAAACATTGCTTCCTCTAATTGACTAAGTCGATTGATTGCGTGCATTTTCAGATGAACTGCATTAACTGTATGTGCTGCTTTGTTTTTATTTGACCACTGTTTTGAATTACCTCTGATGTGCAGGCGTTCGGATCTCCACCTTTGTGAGTGCAGAGGACAAAACGCCCCAGCAGAAAAGCATTGTGGGCTTCCTTCAGCAAGGCTCCTCCGGCCCTTCCCAGGATATCGCTCCAAATCGCGGGAGAGAGACCGTCTCCCACCACTCCATGGAGATGGATCCGCCTGCTTGCAGTCATTCACTCGAGCAGCTGCCCCAGAAAGTGCCGAGGCTACGGGGGCTTCCCTGGACGGCGGGGCAGACAGGAGTTACAACAAGCAGACGTGGCCGGTGAGAAACAGCCACAGTCTTTCTTCCAGAGGGCTTACGCAAAGAAGCTGCGACTCCATGCGAAAAGCTTGAGCGGCGAGGACAAGGGGCACGGCAGTGTTTGCTCTGGGTTTAACCAACGAGGAATGGACAATCTAACGAGCGGCGACTCTAAGATGCATGAGTCAGAGCGAGGTCTTTTGGGTTCAAGTAGAAACTCATCTGTCACAAATGTGGCGAATGTCAGTGTGGCCCCTCCAGAGGCCCGTGTTTCCACCTCCGGTTGTGCTGCCACAAACTGCGAGACCCTTACCTGTCCTGTGTGCTTCGGGGAGGTGAGAACCACAAATCTCAACGTGTTCAACAGACACATAGACCAGTGTCTCAGTGGTGTCACCACTAAGCCACATCAGACCACAGATACGGACTCTGAGTCAGACGGAGACGGAGGTCTCAAGGGATTGACAGCGAAGGACGAGTGGATCGAGGAGGACAAAGGGTGGCAGAAGAAGTCGAAGCCAGACTGAAGACCTCAATGATTTTAAGACATGTGAAACTTTACATTGTCCTAGTGTAACTCGGTCGGAGGACACCACAGATGGAGGGACTTTGGAACGGTGCAGCAGAGACGAGCCTCTGTTAGACCACCACAGCTTCCTGAATGTCCATTCATCTCAGAGGGCCTCTTTGTCTCGCGATGGTAACCCAGGAACGCTTACCTCGCACCTCGAGTCACAGCCCAGCCATGAAGCCTCCACCCTCATCTGCCCTGTGTGTCAGGTGCCCCAGAATACCGACGACCTCACCGTCTTCAATCGCCACGTCGACCTCTGTCTGAACCAGGAAGTGCTACACAAGCTTGGAGAACATGCATCATCATCATCATCATCGTCATCTGCTAGTGTGCGACCTCCAATCACAGCTAAAAAGAGCAAAGGTGAAGGTGAGTGTGTTGAGTCAGGAGGTGCCATACACCTTGTAGTAGGTTTATATGAAACGCAGCCTTGCACTGAGAAGAGTATTGTGCTAGATGTGTCCCAACTTCCATCCATGTACAGTATTCCCTAAATGGATCTTTCTTTAGTTTTACTCTTTACAGGATTAAATGATGGCATTCAAAATGTGTCAAAGTAACGGGTGGGTGTAATTTGCTTTGTTTTAATTTAGTTTTGAATAACATGTATTTATATGTCGGTGGGGGTCTGTTCCTTTGCTGTTCACTGGCAGAGTGGTTGTGTGGAAAGTGTGTGTATTGATTCCCGCAGGGAGGAGACATCTCATTTGACCCTGTGGGGTTTCCTTTGGCCCGCTCTAGAAAACGGTTCAATCACTTCGCACCTATTCACTCTTCTTCACAATAGACTGTTTGACAATCCCAGCTGGCTCTTAAACCGGCCTGAGAACCTGCATTCTTTGCACCCTGCAGACGTGGTTCAGTTGTGTCTCCTAAAGATGGTGATCAATGTATTTTCCTTCCCAGAGAGAGACCAACACAAGGCAAGACCAAACAAAGGCAAAAGCAAAAGGTAAACCGCTCATCGTCAATTGTCTCGAATAAATGGCACACTATGAATTAATAATGAGGTGAGCGCTGCTAGGAAGCGCTCAACTATTATTCTTCTTGGGCTTTATTCTTTAGTTATTATTCTTCCCATATTTTGGCACCTATCTCCTCCCACAGTTTTTCACATAGAGACTCACTTAAAATGTTTAAATGTTCAGTATTGGAACTGATAGCTACTACTTTTCTGATTCAAATATTATATAGTTTTTTTTAATATTTCTAACTTCTAAACATGAAATGTTATAATGGAAGTCAATTATTGGGCAGACTGTTTTCAATAGCTTATGAATTATTCACATATGAGAACATTGGTTATAGTTTTGTCACCGGGCGACGAACAATTTACATCCTTTGATTTACATTTCTGAGATACTTTATTTTAATGCAAAGAAGTGCCAATAGCTTTCCTGTGTAATCGTAGAGGTCCATTTAATTTAGGTCCAACATCCATTTAATTGCTGGCATCAACATCTCCACTACAATGTACAGCAACAATAATGTCAAAGATATGGTTGAATTTATTACAATAAAAACGTACAACGTACAAAATATTAAACATGGAAAAAAATAAAGAGTTGTAAATTGGAGATGACATGTCATAGAAGAGTTAGTTTGAGCCCTCTGAAACACATTGGGTTGTTAAAAAATGAATAAACATTTGTCGAAAATTTCAAAAGGGAAAAATTAAAAGTAACATCATAGAATAGATTAATGTTTGGTTGACATCTGTGAGTCACATCGTCTGAGCGCTATTGACATTTCGAAAGGGAAATGGAAAAATGAAAAGTAGTCAATTGAGGAAGAAGAGATTCGCTTCAGCTATTCAACATTTCTATACGTCTTCAACTGAAGCTTTATTTAAGATCATTTTACAATACAGCACTCACCGTCTTTTCAGCAGGAAATGCATTTTCTGGTTTATTAATGAATGTAATTTATTTGAATGCTTGTGTTACAGACGAGGCCCACCCTCCTCCCCTCCTGCTAAGAAAGCCAAAGCCCTGGGCTCGCAGAACACTATTGACAAGTTCCTCAGGTGACACACAGCCCTCCAGTAAGGACATCGCTTGCACTGAAAGCTCATCGCAATCTTCCTCATCTGCAAGAACCCAATAACCCAAAGACCCTCTTCACAGAGGTGTCATCATAGCACCAATTATGGGTCTGCTACCTTTATGTACCATGGCCTGGTCCATGGTCAACGTGTGATGTCCTCACTAGTTTTAGTACCGGGCCCTGGAACATAAAAGAGCAGACCCATGATATAGTAACATAGTATAGTGTAAAGAGCGGCCTGTGTTTGTCCTACGATGGCGCCTCTGTGAAAATGGTCTATTGGGTTAGACGACGGATAACTCATTTGCGTTTTTCTTTGAACACAACCTTAATTACCTGGGGCACAGCCAAGCGTCTAGTCAGCTGTCTAGTAGAACAAATAAAAAAGGTTTGTTTCAAATAAAGTGTGGCTCCGTCCATGTCAAATGATCAATGTCAAATACAGTATCAAATGTAATTTGATGCATTGGTTTTACTGTGCAACTTAATCTAGCGTCAATGGAAATTCAGTTTTTTATCTCCTTAATGTAAAATAAGGAAATACATTTATATTTTTATAAAGAAGAATAATAACAAACTGTCTAATACCTACGGTCTTTATGAATCGTGTCCATGAACGGAGGGCTTTAAAGACGTAAGACATGTTTGTGTTTTTGTCCCCTGTATATCTTAATGCTCACAAATACATTCACTCTCAAAATGTTTTTGTATTGAAAATAAATTATTTAATCAAGGTATGGTATGAAAGTGTATTGATTTGTATAGATATAGAGCAAATAAATGTTTTCAATTGCAATATTGGTTGACTTGTAGATTTGTAATTATCGTATTTATTTTAGAATTTATGACGGTGCAGGTCCAAAATACGTTACATTGCATTTCTGTGTCGGTGTCATACATCAACATGTATGAGATCCAAAGTGCAAAGACATTCAGCTGATATTGGCTGTGTAAAGTATGTTCAAGACTTACCAAGGCAAGTCGTACTTGTACAAATATAGCCAGTGCAAATAAAGTGCTACCTTCCTGCATAGTGGGAGTAGTTTCTTCTATTGTCGTCTATCAGGCGTGTCCCTTCCCCTCCTGTATAAAGCCATACAAGAGCTTTGAGCTTTGAGTCGGTGTTGCTGGTGGCGTGTTCCTGAGTCACCTGCAGTGAAGAGAGAAGAGCTATGGCCCTGCGTAGAGGGCAACATCGGCATCCCGGGGCTAAGGTCAACCTAAACCCCACAACATGGGTGAGATCCGAGACGTTGAAGGGGTTCACCGACTTGGTACGCCCAAAGCAACCACAGACAGCAGAAAACACAATGGAACCATATGAGTCCATGTTCAACACCAAAGAGATGTGTGAGTACTATCAGATGGCACAATATACGGACGTGTGAGGACATTGTGAGACTTTTTTTAAAATCCAATTGCATAATGACTTCTGCTTCAAGTTTTTCTTGTTTAACTAAATATTGTGTTTTAGTTCATCCATAGTTTGTTCGTTCACTCGTCCTTGCCTCTTTTGGCTGCAAAATATATGATGGCAAATATAAAGAAAGAAAATTGTGCAATAGTTATGGATATTGTCCATAAACTGTCAAAATAATGCAAGTTGTGCATGTCATAATAATGTCATAATAATGAATTATACCCACTGTGGCATGATTGGACATGTAACTAAGTAATAACTAATGGGGGTAACTTAATAGAAACGCCATTTCTTGTTATTGCGCAGTGCTGGAGACGGAGAGAAAGTTCATCGAAGCAGCCAAGAGGAATGACGTGGAGAGCATGAAGTGTTTGGGCCGTGGACTAAATGCCAATGTGAAGAACGTGGTGAGTGTTTGCCAGGGATCCTGAAACAACCGCATATGTAAATAGACTCACTTTTGTAGGCCAACCAACCGTTCAGTCAGACTTTATCTTTTCCAAAACTTTATTTGAATTTGTTTTAGTGCTTTTGTGAAAAAACTGCAAGGCAAAGGGCTTACCGAGGGAAACGACACAACTAGAACAAGCAATACAATGAGAAAAATCTGTATCACAGACATATATTTGAGAGGTATAGATTTAAACAAAAAAACACCAATCCTTGAATAGAATAAAGGTAAACTAAAAACGAATTTCAAGGTTGGGTTTAAACACATTGACAGATTGTGACTCCCCCAGTTCCTCTGGCAGGCTGTTAATGGCGGCTGGTCGTTGTTCTTTTCAACCCAGCATAACAGGACAGCCCTTCACTATGCTGTGGCCGGCAAGAACACAGAAGCTGTGGAGCTTCTTCTGCTGTGGAGGGTCAAAGTGGACCAAAAGGACAACGTAAAGACGTGCTTCTGAGAACTTCTGATTTGGCACCCATTCCACGAAACAGAATCACATAACGTGAACGCCACCTGGCTGTGTGTCATTCTGTGTCCCACAGCACGGAGTGGCACCTATTCACTTGGCCGCCTGGTTCGGTTGTCTGACCATCCTGAAGATGTTGGTCCGGGCTGGAGCCGACTCAAAGATTTGTAACAAGGTACAAAGATACCACCTTTTAAGGAGCATATCCAGGCCGTTAGCGTTGAGTCAAAGAGAATCATGACAGCATAATTCCAAATATTTTTACCTAATGAGTTATTAATATTAACAAAAGGAATCCGGCTCTATGCGTAGAACTCAACATTTACATACTGGTATCAAAATGTTGACACGTGTTGCGTGCTATTTAGTTATCTTTAGCTACCTAGTCTATTTCTATTTCTTGCACGTCCGGTTTTCTTGTATTTGTTTTGCTTTTTGAATGTAACTTCTCCCCTCAGGAAGGGTTAAACATACTCCACTGTGCCGTCATCAACAACCACACGGAAATTGTCGAATACATTGTTGAGGACCTGCAAATGAAGGAGCTAGACAAGATGAAAGCGGTATACTTTTTTTTTTGTTTTCCTTTCAAAGCAAAGCACCCAAATGTTTGGTACATTTTCACAGTGTTTGGTTTGGCCTGTATACTAAAGCAGGCTCATTTAATTTGCCTCTGTTGTTCTACTGTCCACACTCAGTCGGTACACACTGCGTTTGGGCTGGCTGCAGAACACGGCTGTGTGGAGATGCTCTGTATGCTAATGTCACCGAGTTATGAAATGGCCACGGCGAGACCCAACAAGGTTTGTGTGTGTTTCTTTGTTCTTCTCTCTCGCATCCAGGTGCACATTGCGCTGTTCTCGTGTGAGAATCTTGAGTCGCGCACACACAGTCACTTTGATGCCGGTCATCTCTTTCCCCTTTCTGTCAGAATGGTGACACGCCCCTGCATTTAGCTGCCGCGAATGGTCACTTGGACGGGGTGGAAATACTGCTGCAGAATTTCGAGACCCGGGATGAAGTCAACGGGGTAGACAATCAATGTTAACCTCGTCGCTATCGGTGTCCGGTTCCATGTCCCTTGTGATAGTATGTGTTTATTGGCTAATCCTCTGCCGAGTACTGTCTCATACTTCATTTATTATACTGTGGATTGAACACTGGATATGTATTGTTGAATCTGATGGTGTCCTAGTTTTGATTTTAAAGCATATTATATTTGCAATGACAAGATATTTGAAACAAGTTGCCAAAAATCTGATCAAAGCCCCAGATAATAACATCATGTAATCTATGACATATTGCTGGCAGCTTTTTAAAATCTGTTCAATCAAGGCTGTTTGAAAGTGCGTCATGAGAAGTTGGCCCTAAAAGAGTGAAACATCTGGTGTGCTATGGTTGTCAGTGGCTTCCTCCACTGTAAGCACAAACTTGTGTGTGTGTGTGTGTGTGTGTGTGTGTGTGTGTGTGTGTGTGTGTGTGTGTGTGTGTGTGTGTGTGTGTGTGTGTGTGATGTGTTCCAGGCCGGCGAGACAGCCCTGTACCTGGCAGCGGAGCGAGGAAACGAGGAGTGTGCGAGGGTCCTTCTCCAGGCCGGCTGCGACCCTAACATCGTCACCTTGGTTAGAGGTTATGTCCCCTCCCACACCGCTCTTCAGACTGCCCACTAGCATGTCTGAACGCTCTCTCAGAGTGAAACCCTTTCCTGTTCCGTAGACCGAACGCAGTCCTCTGCATCCCGTTGCAGAGAGGGGCGACGCGTCGCTGTTAACGCTCCTCCTGGACCACCAAGCCCAGACAGACTTTCAGGATCAGGTATAGCAAAAGTATATCAAGTATATCAACATCCACGTGCAAGTAGGCACTAACTCATTGACATGCATTGTCAACGTGGGACGCCCGCGCGCCACTTTCCATAAGATTCACAAGAGACGGTTTGTGTTCGTTCAGCATCTAGAGGCTCCCCTTCACCTGGCGGTGAAGAACTGCCACATCCCTGCCATCTATATGTTACTGGAGGCTGGCTGCAACCTACATGTCACTGACAAGGTGTGTTGTGCAGAGTTACACTTTTGACTATGACTTTAATTGGCTCTCTTTTTGGAATGTGTGTATTTGATCAGAAATCCTGACTGCACAAAGGTTTTAGCGGTCCAGTCTTGGGAGATAATGCTTGTGAGGTTGAATTGAAACTGGTCTGTGTCCTGCTACCAGAGATCCCAGACCGCTATGCACCTGGCAGCAGAGCTGGCAAGAGTAGACATAGTGGAAATGCTTCTGAAAGCTGGGCTGGACCTCACCGTTTGTGACAAGGTAAGATGAGGTGATGAGGTCATGTGAATCAACAGCAAGCTTGACATATTGACGGGGAAAAAAGAGGAAATAGTGGTTGAATGACCCCCTTTAGCCCTGCAGCTTCTGTTTTTCTTCTAATGTAAAACCACAGCCCAGGCTTGCTTCTTCTTTGTGTATCGTGTGGAACAGCAACTATCCAGCATGTTGGCAAATTGTGTGTGGTTGAATCTAAAGTTTGTCAATGTCTATTTATCAAAGGAGGAGCACTATACGTTCACCCCATTGACAATATAAACACACAGCTTGCATGATTGATCTTGAACCGGGTTGGAGTGGAGTGTCTTGGCTCACAAACGTATGCTTTCCTCCTGTGGAGCAGCACCAGAAGACGGCTCTGGGAGTTGCGGCCAGAGCGGACGAGGTGGTCATTGTTGACATGATCATCAAGGCAGAGAGATACAACGCATGGAAGGCGGTGAGGATCACACTGACACTATTCTTCTTGACCATCTGGAGTTTGCACATGCCGTTATTAATCTAAAATGGGGGGGGGGGGTCATTAAACTGAATCTCAAGATGATCCATTTCCTTTGTCACCTTTCATTGTATCCACTCTGTAATGTAATTACTGCTGGCTGTGATTCTACTGTCAATGTGATTAAGCCCATGTTTGTTCTTCTCTCCCTTTTATGACACAAAAGTGTGTGTGTGTGTGTGCGTGTGTGTGTGTGTGTGTGTGTGGTTTACACAGTACTCTCACACCACATCTGCGTAGACGCTGCGCTGTGGCCTTTCTCAGGTTAATGACATGATTTGATTGCCCTTTCAGGCACATCCAGAGCTTAATGAGAATCTACGCAGCCAGTGTCCGCTGACGTTTAAATTGGACCACCGGCCGGAGACCAAACAGTTTCGTACGATGGTCTGGCACTTGACGTACCGGCTGTTGAAGCCGGGGGACTGGAAGAGGCTGGCCGAGCTGTGGGACTTCACCAAGGAGCAAGTGGAGGCCATTGAAGAACAGTGGACAGGTGCTGCTACCGCTACGCTCAAAGGCCAGGGTCTTGGTTGACTTTAGCTTACCATGTGTTGGAATGGCTACTCATTAAAGGTGCAGTGTGTAAGGTTTAGTGGCATCTTGGCAGTGAGGTTGCAGATTGCAACCGACTGAATATCTCCTCACCCCTTCCTTTCCAACGACATAGGAGAAGTGCCAGTCGGTACTTTCAGAATGTCATTATATTCTATTTCTATTTCTGCCAAGTCCGTTTCACTAAATGCCACTAAATTATACAGTGTGCACCTTTAAGCTAAAGGTTGCTGACTGGCGCTTGTTTTCATGATGCCTCGGAAACTGGTTAGGTATTAGACTTAAAGGTGGGGAACTTTAGCTACCGGTATAACATTTGAAAATGGTTAAGTTCAGTGATTAGGTTTGAGACAGTTGAGTATTAGGTAAGGGGCCGGTGTGTTTAAGGTCAGGAGGAGGATCTGGGTGAAAAAAAAGCAGGGAATCATGAAAATAATCACCAATGTCAATCCAGTGGTTGCAAAGATGAAACTTCTGATCTTTCTAGAGCTGATTAGTAGCTCACACATTAATGCGCAACACACCTTCTCTCAATAGGTCACTTTCACTCTCATCTCCTATAAAAAAACCCTGACAAATAGTCACGTTTATGGCAAACAACAGAAATGTACTTTTCCAGACCTAACAACCATGAGTCACATACTACTAGGCATCTCAAGAAGCTGTAATGTCAAATGGACGTCATTATAGGTTGTTTGGTCTGGAAAGTTAAATGTATTTAGTTTGCCTTGACGTACACAATGCATTTGTCGTTTTTTAGGAGACGAGGCAAATGGGTCTATTAGGTCTTTCTCTGGTTGATCAGGTTGAATGGAGGAGATAATGTGGTGGCTAGACTAGAGTTAGGCTCCCAGCCTAAAAGGTACTGGGTCTGCTAAAAAAGGTAAAGTGGTACAATGAACACTGGCAATTATTTCTTTCCATTACTTTGATGGATGGGCTAGCTTTTTACCAAGTATATCTTAGTTGGGTTTTTTTTTCTGTACTTCTAGTAGACCGGTCTTGCAGGACTCTACAGTGTGCGTTTTGTGTCCGCAGGTCAGCATAGCTACAGGGAGCATGGCAACAGAATGCTGCTGATCTGGCACCACACAGTGGAGTTGGCCGGCAAGAGCCCTGCCAAGGAGCTGTACCAGGGCCTGATCTCCACCTCTAACCGGACAGCTGCAGGTACGTCTTATTCAGGAGAAGTATTGCGTAATTTTAACAGTATCATATGCATTAGAAATAGTATAGCGCTGCATGTATTTACCACTTGTTCCCCTATGCAGATAAGCTCCGGGTGGAGACAGAAACTGGCAGCAGTAAGAATTGCAGCATTTCATGAGCCGGTCAAAATTAATTCACACAATTTATAACAATGTATTTCAATGCTTTATTTTTAATTGATCGATTGGCCTTGTACAGCATGTTCAGTTTTATTGCAAAAAAACAAAACAAAGATAACTTCTTTCATATATAGTATGGCTTACATTTGGGTTTGCACTGTAAACTTAATCTTTGGTGTGGCACTAAAAGACAGCAGCCCTACAAGACTTTCCTAAGCATGCCAAATCTAGACTTCACATAATTTAAAACATGCCAATCATTTAAAAAAAAAAAGTTAATGTAAATAGAAATATATATACTGTATATACATTTAAAATACATTGGATGATAACTCTTGACAATAAATTAAGAAAAAAGCTCATCTCGTCGTCTGCTTGATGATTTACTATGGTCTAAGAAAAGCTGTGTTTTTCATGCATAGCACAATACATTTTATTTAAAAAAAAAAAACCCTGAAGTGTGTGTGTGTGCGTGTGTGTCAGTCCACTACTTTGATGGAGTGGACGTGGCATGTGCTGGGGTGGGGTCTGGAGGAGGAGCTCTGGCCTCTGGTGGCGGGGAGGCTGTGACCCAGGTGGGCTAAGGGCGGGTGCTTAGAAGCAGCCACTGACTGACCGATGTTGAGCTGAAAACACACACCACCACCACCACACACACACGCACGAGAGAAAAGTCACAACCTTTCAAATAATCGTACCATAAACATTAAAGGGTGGTGGGTATTTTACCACCAGGCGTGAGGCTGAGCCGTCATTAGAAAATCTAATCACGTGTGACATAACAAGTGGGAGTGTCCAGCCAGATGTGTAATAGAGTGACAGTCCCCACCAGGGAGGTGACTGGGGAGTTGATCTATCCATCACATATCTGGGTGGACACGCCCACTCTACAGATGTCACCGGTGGACGACAGATTTTTTATTTATGATTTTCTTTTTTTAATGGGCTTGTAATGACTAATCAGCCTCACACAGCTGGCTGTAAAATTCCCCCCCCCCCCCATTTCATCCAAAGAAGAGCGTTGCCATGCCAACAACATTTGTTACCTGTGTGACCGGGTGATGGCGCTCCACGATCACAGAGCTCATGGGTGGAGTCATGGACATCACATGGAGGCTGCTACGGCCCGTCCTGCTGAGGTCTGGCCGGGCCGTGACGCGAGCCGTCACTGTCTTGGAGGGCTTCTGTGGAACGACCCCCGAGGTGACTACTCGCCCACCGCTGGCCTGCGTGAGTGGTTTAAATATTCATCACACCGCGTTTGAACTGTGTCACAAATGAGAGTCTGCAGCTTGTTGGCTTTGAAGGCGGAGCAAGCCGCAGCCTTCTCAATGCAGGGTATGATATCCAAGTGATGCAAAAGCCTTCAGATCAACAACAAAGTGAACCGACCTGTCTGTGGGTGCTTGCGGTGCCCCCTAGTGGCAGGGAGCTGTGGATGACCGTAGTGGAGGCCTCTGGTCTGGTTACTGGGGCGCTGGAGCCCAGCTGACATAAGGGGACACGAGGAGGGGAATCAGTGGAGACATGGATATGGACCCTTCAGTTTTTGTATTAATGTAATCAGTTACATTTTACAATAAGGGTACATTAACTAATGGTGTTCATGTTAACTAAGGTATTCATTTATACATTATTTAATTAAGTACCATTTTCTGAAAGAAGAAACGCTTGGGACAAACTGGTTGCCTCACTGAACTGCATTGTTAAGTACATTAACTGTTAGGTAATGCTTGCCTTATTACTGCATGAACTAATGTTAATTAATGTACCCTTATTGTAAAGTGTGACCATGTCATCTTTTGGTACTCAATGTGCCGATGGCAAGCAAGTTCATTCATGTGAATGGCAAACAAGATTTGGGTTTCTTATCCCCAATGCGATGCAAGTAGACTAAGCATTGTGGAAAGCACCGTCTCACCACCAGCCCTGCTTCGCTGTGGGACGGATGGGACGGATGGAACGGATGGGACGGATGGGACGGATGGGCCGGGGGGTCAAAGTGGACGGGGCTGAAGCGCGTGGAGGAGACCGGGCGTTCCTGCTGCTGAGCCAATGAGCTGGAGCCATGCTCGTCCGGCGGAGGCGGGGCGTCTGCAGATGGAAGGGAGAACAGGAAATAAATCACTGAAACTGGGTCTGACAACGCGTTGCGAATACAGGGTCCGTAACCAGCCTGATCCAATGGCTGGCGGGCAGAAAGGAGGGTTAACGACCTTCAGAGGAAATCCAGTCAACCGCGTGGCTCTGCGTTGACGGAATCCCATCTCGATGGCCTCCCCCTGATAAGCATACGCTCGAAAACGTGAAGCTAAAACATCACATCTTACCCCACAGGGTTAAACTGCAAAAACAGCCACCCTCTATCAAATATAATTAAGACTACTACAAACAAATTGAATAATCCTAAATAATCAATGTTGTGATCATCTGCATATTATACATTCCAATTCCAGTTTAATAATGTTGAAAAATGAAAACTTAATACTCATAAGGTTGAAGCTACTTCAAGTGAAAGAATTGTATGATGGATGTGTTGGACAGCGTGGCACGTGCGTATGGATGAAGATAAAACAATATAAACCAATGCCAACATTGATTAGTGGGAAGATCAAAAGGGAGCAGTCTGAAATTGATAAGCTGGTTAGGAGGTATCTGGCTCTCTTTCCCCCTCGGGGTCTCCTTCCTGGACAGGTATAAAAGCAATTCTATAATCAGATCACTTCCCTTTAATCTGATTTAACCCCCCGTAATGACATCAAATAGTTTGCCGTCATAGGAAAAGGGAAAGAAAATTAATCTGCACCTTCCGTGTGGGCCACACAAAATGCATGGAAATATCCAGAGACAATACGGGGTACCGACAGCGACAACGCCGCTCAGCTAGGCACACGGATACAACAGTACAACCCTGCATCTGAAGAGGTACTTTTCCATCAGTTAGTGTTACGTGAAGGTTACAAGTACCACTCAGTCAGCAAATACATCGACCGACCCACGCCGCCACACGGCGCCGTGGACAACTCCCAGAATAGAATGGCCACAACCCCCCCCCCCCCCGCCCCCCGCCTTCAAACCATCTCCACCATTAATCCTCGCCGTTGTCAATAGCACAAGGCTGCACTCTATTGGACGACCAACGTCTTACGTTTTCTATCCTCATAGCGGCGGTGGATCAATACATCCCAGGCAGGCAGCTGGCACACAAACAAAGCTAATAATATAGTGCCTTCAAGGTCATTTGTCAGCAATAGCGTTAGTATCAGAGTCAGTTCATTACAGGCCCAGAGATTAGCGTCATCATAGTGTCTTTGTTTTTTTAAAGGGCCCCTATGTGTGAGTGTGATTAGCCATTACAAGCCGTTTCAAAATTGTCATGTGACTAACCTACACAGATGTACGATGGATATATAAGCCTACCAGTTGGTACAGTCCACTGGGTAGGCTGGTAGTCTGATCTTGGGTGGACACTCCCACTTGTGATGTCACTAGAGGGTAGTGACATCACAATTGTGAAACGGCTTGTAATGGCTAACCACACTCACACCTGGTGGTAAAATAGGGGCCCTTTAAAGTTCAGCGTTGCAGACCGTGGAGTTGGTATTTGGGTCTAAGGTGATGATGGCGTGTCTCACCGTGCTGATGGTGGTGGAGGTGGTGGTGGTGGGCTGTCGCGGGCGAGGGCTCCGGCCGGCCCTCGGCGGGGTGGAACATGTTCAGGGCCTCCATGTTGAGGGCGCACACCCCTCGCATGAAGGCTGTCTTCATGGACTCCTCGTAGCGCTCCCGCTCCATGCGCAGCTTTTGGATCTCGGCCTGGGCTTCCTCCACAGCGTCACAGTGCTGCGGACGCAGGGGCGTTCTCTTCAATATACCCGCCCAAGGAATACCAACAATATATACCCCCTAAATGTTCAGCTTAACTGAACTGTGTGCTGCACTATTCAAACAACTGCACATCAGGTTCTCATGATATGCTCCGGTTCAGATCTCATTTTGCAAGTGCAATACACTGCCTCACCCGCGCTATCCTGGCCTCGTAGTCGGCGGACAGGTGCACGCACACCTCCTCGGCCCTGGCGCGGCACGCCCGCTCCACCTTGTCCTTCCAGTGTTTCTGCACGAGGCCGTGCCAGCCCAGCCACACCTTCCTCTTCAGCTGCAGATGGTAGTGCTGCTGCGCCATCTTAGCAGCATGTGCCTGGCAGCCACACACACACGCACATGCGCGCGCACACACACACACACACACACACACACACACACACACACACACACACACACACACACACACACACACACACACACACACACACACACACACACACACACACACACACACACACACACACACACACACACGGGAAATGGTCCAGAGACAAGATTGCCATCAGTTCATTTCCTAATGATGTATGCCATTAAGGCGATGGTATGGTTTCAAAGATTCTTCCAGAATAGAAAAATCCCCGCACATGAAATAAGGGGGTCAATAGTAATGAGGCACCAAAAATATTATGGTAGATGTTATAATAAGATGCACATTTCCTGGTTGGTGATTCTATCTATTAAGTACATTTATACTGGTGGTGATGCATTTTTAGCCAAGTCATGACACTGTTTTATCAAGCGACGGCTCTCTGCATGCGGCTACCTCTTCTTTGGCCTGGCTGTGCTGAATCCTCCAGGTGGTGAAGGCCCTCATGGCCTCCAGCTTCTCCTTCTGTCTGTCCAACGCCTTACTCAGATTCATGATCACCTGCGGAAGGGCAAGAGAGACACTGCTAGCCTTAAGGTTGACTCATACTTCTGCGTCAAAAAGCCGTAGGTCTACGCCGGTGCCATGGTTCTGCATAAAAGAACCGGAAAACACAGCAGGAACGACCAGGAGGGCCGGCCATCGCCCTATCAAGTAGGTACATTTTTGGAGAGGTGCATTATG
Source organism: Merluccius polli (assembly GCA_030340625.1). Taxonomy (NCBI): domain Eukaryota; kingdom Metazoa; phylum Chordata; class Actinopteri; order Gadiformes; family Merlucciidae; genus Merluccius; species Merluccius polli. The sequence goes on along the minus strand of JAOPHQ010003200.1, from coordinate 18,143 downwards.
TAAGCAATGGTGGCTAGAATTTAAATTCAAACTCTCCATTGGATTAGCTTTTGTAGCATAGAGCTTGAGAGAGGCAGGGAGGGTGAACACAAGAGTTACATACAGTAAGTTACTTCTTGATGAAAAAGTGTTTTTTAATGAAGCATGATCATGGGAATGATTCTTCTAATAGGGAAACTTTAATATCGTGGGCAGTAACAACAATGAAATCAAAGGTGAGGGGAGTGAGTGACCATAGTAAAGAGTTAAGGATTGGCCACGGCTGAAGCCAGCCATGGCAGGAGGAGAGGTCAAGTTTATTTGCAGTACACTATGGGGGGAAGCGGACATGTCTGCAAGGATGCAAGACAATTAGGAAAAGGAATATACACAATAAAGAAGTCAGGAGATTGGCACGGCCTCAGTATCAGACTTCGTGGCTACAGTGGCAATGCCAATGCTAACTAACCGAACACCTTTCAAATAGAGAGAGGAAGGGAGCCATCTCTAGGTACAATTTATACAAAGGCCTTTAAAATGAACTAGTAGCCAAGTAAACAAGTTATATCATTTTTATACAGTTTTGACATTATTATTATTAGGATCCCCATTGGGATCCCCCTTCCACGACACTAACTGTACACACCTCGTCCTTCCTCTGGTTGGAGGTTTCGTAGGTGCGCAGCAGCTCCTTCAGGTCGCCGAGCTCAGCACTGAGACCGGCCGCCTGCGCTGCACAGCGCTCCCGCTCCTTCCTCAAGTCCAGCTTGTGCTGCTCCACCAGGGCCTGCCTCCACCTCCTCAGCTCCGTCAACACGTTGGACTGGAACAGAAAAAGAGAGAGGCACGCAAGGTAGTCACATCATCTCATCTCAAAAAAACATGAATTGTCCTCCTCTCGTTGTTTTTCCCCAAAAGATACAAAATAGGAATATGGCCCTTTGGGATACAAGTTGTGCTCTGCTCACACACTAGGGATACTGCAGATTTTCATTTCACTTACATGTTTCGCCTCCATATATCTCATGAAACACCCCTGATTACGATGCAATAAATGAAAAGCAACACATTTGCATGCAACAATTTAGATTCTCAGAGACTTGTGGTAATGTGGCCGTGCAAATCAGCCAGCTTGTGTGCACACAGTTGGAGGCTAGTGGTGTTGTGCACTCACAACAAATAATATCAACTAGCAAATAAAGATTTTAGAATAAGGTGATGATGAAAATTAGGGAGGAATGAAAATAAAAATATTAGGGCTGTGCGGAATGTCCAGAATCCATCTCATTTCCATTTGTGTACTTTGTTTACACTGAGCACCCAGTTGAAACTCCCCATCCAGGTTATTTTACTTGATTCTTAAAAATGGGTCAATTGGTAATCTTTTTTGTCCACCAGCTAATGAATGTTCAAATATTACCAGACACTCGATAAATTACCATTGTATTTTTGGCTGGTGAGTGAAGCAATTCTACCAGCCACTTGCATATTTGACCAGCATTTGGCTGGTGGCTGGTGCTAATTTTGTGCCCTGATTGCAATAGAAACTAAATTTTGTTCTGTACAGCAGTCCAGTTTTAATGGACACACTCAGTCATTCCAATAAGCTTTTTAAGTATTATAAATACATGGATTATATTATATGATATTACTTAATTACCTCTTACCAAAGGGTCTTATATATTTTGAGATCAACCATTTGTTTATTATATTTTCAAATCTTCCCACTAGAAATTAAGGCGGTAGAAACTGGGCAATGTTAAAATTGTGACACCAGCAACAGGCCGAGAATGTCAATTCTCGATTAGGGAGGATATTATTCAACCACTCAAACAGTAATAATTATAAGTCAACATACACGTGTGGCACTGTGTCAGGGACTTAATTATCATTTAACATAACACAAGAGCAGAATCAGAATGAAGTGCACACTCACCTTGAGATGGTTGCTCCACGTGTCCAAGATGTCCTCCATCTTGCTAAGGTTCTCCTCAGAGATGAACCGCTCAGTTCCCCCGGACCCCCAGGAGTCCGGGCTGGTCTGTCTGGACCTTTCTGCCGCTGCCCGGGACCTATCCGAGAGCTCGCCGGAGGACTGACCTGTCAGCTCCTCGACTAGGGAGGGCAAAGAAAGGCAGTTGGTCTTGATAATAAACCGCAGCAACACACCCCAGTATGTGTTCTATCTAATTACATCAAGGTTTATAAAGTGAAATGTATATATGCTATCTGTCATATGCGCTCCTGGTTTTTGGGGTTTTGTCGCTTTATATATACATACATATACCTTCTATAGATGTACAATCTCACCATAAGTGACACTAGGTTGTGAGTGGGTGTCCACTATTTGGGGGGATGTTCTCACAGCAGCCCTGGAACGCATGTCCTCTCCCACGTTGTGAATAACCCCTGAAGAAGAGGAGAAACATTGGCCAATGTCGATGGACGAGGGGGTGGGGGAAAACAAGTAGACACAACAGAAAGCAGTTGAACATACAAGTGTGTGAAGGCCGGTGGTAAAAATAATGTTGAACGAGAAGAGCGCAGGTCCTCATCCGGGGGAGAAAACGCGGATGTCAATATCTTAATTAAATCCAGTGGGGAGCTGCACTTAGCAGCACAGGGCAGCGTGCCAAAAGATCATTGCCAATCAGTCTGGCTGCCATCCACATCCTCTGTGCTGGACTTACATGACATGAGCTCAGCCACTGATCCTCTTTTTTGCAGTATGGCAGCGAGGGACACCGCTGACGGATCGGTTAGGACAGTGCTCATGGTCAAGGGTGTGTGGGTGAAGCATATAATCTGCTGAACATAAAACCTACCCCCTCATCACAGCTGACCATTCATTGAAGGGTCAGGGTTAGGGGTTTAAACACGTGTGTGTGTGTGTGTGTGTGTGTGTGTGTGTGTGTGTGTGTGTGTGTGTGTGTGTGTGTGTGTGTGTGTGTGTGTGTGTGTGTGTGAGGGCTAGGGCTGTGGCTGTGTGATGCAATCGCCTCAAATCACCTGCTGCTCGGCGGGGTGACTTCATGTCATCCTTTCCGTGCGAACGCCACGCCTCTCCGTTGGCGGCGAGGCGGCCCTGCGGGGGGCCCTGCTGGGGGCCCCTGGGCTGGCCCTCAAAGCGGGGCGTGACCACGGCGAAGCGAAGCAGCTCCTCGTACTCGTCCTGCGGCAGTGCAGTGGGGGGGGGGGTCATGCATGAGGTCGTATATATATGTGTGTGTATGTGACATGTGTGTGTGTGTGTATGTGACATGTGTGTGTGTGTCGTGTAATGTGTGTGTGTGTGTGTGTGTGTGTGTGTGTGTGTGTGTGTGTGTGACATGACACTGCTGTGCTGTGCTGCTCACCTGCAGCTCAGAGGACACCGAGCTGCCCCGATCCGAGTCCCTGGGCAGAGCAGGACTAGTGGGACCCCCCTCGTCCGAGGACATCTGCAGGCTGTTGATGGATGGATGGATGTGGGTTTGTTAGTGTCGTAAAAGGCACAAAAAAACCGACTTCCTGATTTGAGGAGAGGGGGGTTTGGTTTCTTTCCTCTTGACAAAACAGCTGTCCTCTAAGCACACACACACACACACACACACACACACACACACACACACACACACACACACACACACACACACACACACACACACACACACACACACACACACACACACACACACACACACACACACACACACGGGTCAAACCCGCTGTTGCTAAGACGCAGGGAGGGAAGATACGGATGACAACAAAAGGACACACAAAGGTTATCAACGAATCGGTTTCGGCTACGATCGTTGGTCAACGCAACGACTAAAGACTGAATATCGTTAATAAGTGTTAAAGTGACACGAAGACGTACCTCCTTTCACTGAATATCCCGTAATAATCCGCTAACTCTTCCTACTCACCGGCGGTTGGGGGAAAAAAAATGCTGGCTGGCGTTTTCAAACTTAATGGCTTCCGAGTAAGACGCCACGCCATTGGCCGCCGTTTTCGAAGGGAAGCCCGTGTGCCGCGCTCTGATTGGACGGCGCGTATCCGTGGCAACGGGTAAACGGAACAACAACGCAACGCACCAGGCAACGCCACCAATGGTGAGATTATCAGCGGGTTTGTGGGAAATGTGCTGACAACACAATAACTACGCTAATTCAGCAATGTGCCAACGAAACCCTTCCGAGATGTGTAATAGTTTAATAATAGGATAAGGTCCTCCATCTTGGTGAGTATGTAGGTTATAAGTATAACAGCCTTAGCAGCTGCCAGTCCCATGGCTTTTTTCAATGCATCTCGACCCATGATGCTGCAAAGATCCTCACTAAATCAACTTCATGCAGGAAGCAAAGGGGGTGTCCGTTTAAGGACCTGGACTATGCATCCAGATGGCATGTGGGATATTTCACTTACCCATATATAGACAACATTAAAAAGGTGCTTACCAGGCAGGTGCAAATCCCCAGGGGGAAGCAGCAGGATGGGTAACACATGACAACAATTCGCCCATTAGATGGGCGAGGATGTCGCATATATACCTCTGACTCAAACTCATGTGCTTAATGGCATTAAGACCCCCACATATGCAGGATTGCAGTCTTGACAGTCTGTCTCTGGACTCCAAGCAGGGGAGACATATGGCCTCCTCTCATCCGTTGCAAGGGTTGGCACTGGCAGCGCTGGTCTGGGGGCCCTCCTTACCACCTGAATGGGGACTGTAGTCCTCTCCCGGGAGGACTGCTATCATGCCACATTAGACGTGCTGCTGCAGTCTGGATGGGAATTGGATGGGGGTGCACACTGGGGACACTGACTGTCACCATACCAACATATATCCTGGCACAACACATTGTAGGCCTGTTTGTGAATGGGTTGGCTAAATTAGTTTAAATACACAGGTGCCACATGCTGCCAGCAGCTCTAGTGATGCAGCGTGAAAACAGTTCCTCTGGGGAAACATTTCTATTCAAAAAGTAGGCTAACTATTATATTATTAGTAATACATTGTGACTGTTATCATTTGAAGGAGAATCAAAAATGCATCTGAGGTGTTCACAAAGTCTATATGTCAAGCATGTTTTGCAACTTGCATTTATTCAAATTACTCTGAATATGATAGATAGTCTCTTGTCTTCTGCAAGAGACTCAAGACTCATTGAGTTCACCTGGACTCTGCATAGCCTCACTCCTCTAAAGATATATAAATACAAAAATAAAAATAAATAAAACCTCCTTTGCACTTATTGTTTGTTTGTATGTCCCGGCAATTAATAGTACTTAGCATCTTACCCTATCCATGCTGTATCAGAAAGGAAAGCTAATCCTAATTACGGTGCACCTAGAAACTTGTTTTATTGAGATCCTTGCTGTAAACAACAGTGATATATTGTTGTTTTACTTTCTACTGACAAATGTACTTATTGTAAATTGCTAAATGCCCTAAATCTAAATGTAAATGTTAATTATACAAGTATCTAATAAAAAATATCAAATGATCAAAATATCATAATTTTGTTTATTTCTTTATTTTGACATTTAAATCAAAATATAGGCTAATTTATTTTGTATGTTTAACTTCTAACGACTGACTGACTTAACGAGAATAATTGGAATGTGAGAATAATTGTAATGTATCCAACTGAGTTGGAGTGAAGCATTGAGATGCAGACACAAGAGACAAAGAGAAAATAGTACAGCATGCACACTCACTCCATAAACTGTTGTCTTCTGTCTTGCGAGAAGAACAAACCCACAAGTAATAAACTAGTGTTGATGGGGGTCAGATTACAGTGTGTAATACTGCCTCTAACCCTTTCTTCGCCATCTCCTTCGTAATTTTCACCTTCGTTTCCGAGGGAAAGAAAGGCACCTGGGTCTGTGTGCTGAAATGGGATTCAGCTCACATCTCTCTCCCATAGCCTGTCCAATCTGTTCCAGGACAATAATCACAATCCATTTGACTTTTCTCCCCCTGGTATTTTAGCTCAGGTACGCTAAACTATTCAGGACCTTGCAATGGGAGACGGATTTGGAATGAGTGAATAACATTATGTGGTTGGACAGGTGTGCTTTCTGGAGAAACTTTTTGTTATTTGTATTGATACAACCTTTCCACTTTACATTTGTTTTACATTGTATGCACATTTTGGTAGATATTATATAATTTTCTCGTTTAAGTATTAATGAAAAAACAATAACAGTGAAAAGAAATACTAACATAACAGAAAAATAACAGAAAAAATAACAATCTGTGTGACATTCTGCTTCTTCTGTGTTGTTTATTGATCAGGCGTCACAAGTAATATGTTACCATCAGGTGTAAGATCAATCCCATCTTAATTGATATGAGAGACGGTGACCCTAACACATCGTCATGATGACACCAGCGTGCCTTTGTTGTGCTTGAGCACCCAGCGAGCTGCAGGGCTATTGAAGTTCTCCATGGTAAATACACCATGATTGCACTTTCCCCAGTCAGAAGGTTTGGCTTGTACACGTTAACGACACTGTGGTCCAGAGCCGAGTGCAGATGGGGAAAGTGGCCGCGGCGGTGGAGTGACCGGCGCACGGTGCCTCTCTGTCGCACACGAGGCAAAATCAATTAGCATCACTGTCCCGATTCCTTTGTTATAATCAGGATAGAGATACGCAGCCGACAGCCACTCTACCAGTTCACCTCTACCTCTCTATTCCGTGTGTCTTTAAGCTGCTGTGTAGTACATGTATTTAATGGTTAGGAGAAGGGGAGGAGTAGGTCTGTATGGCATTGTCTGCCTGCAGTTCTATTTGTGGATGAAGGCCAGACTTTTATTTTTGCCTGTGTTTACTTTTCTACCACTAGAAGCTAAAAATATAGACTACAAATTTCCAGATACAGCATTTCCAGAAATTGCGCGTGTGTGCGTGCGTGCGTGTGCGCAAGCGCATGCATTTGGATTTCTTATGGCTGAAATATGAAACCCCGCGTCACTCCGGAGAGAGACAGAGCCTCGGCATGCACGCTGGACTCTGCTGTGCATGCTGCTGTGTGCAAGGGTCACTCTGCTGTCCTGTACATTAAACTAAGTGCTCTTTGGCTCTCCAGCGGTGGTAAATTGAGTCTTGTGGCCTGAGGAGATTTTGTCATCCAACTAAAGCAAAGTGTGTCCCCAGCCTCCAGGGCGCTGCTCTGTGAATCATCAAATTCAGAGGACAAAGAGAGATGCCGTTCTTTTCAGAAAGTGTGTGTGTGTGTGTGTGTGTGTGTGTGTGTGTGTGTGTGTGTGTGAGTGTGTGTGTGTGTGTGTGTGTGTGTGTGCGTATGTGTGTGTGTGTGTGTGATCGCAACTACACTTTTGATATTCCTTTAGAAGTAATATAGATTTATATGAGCATTCATGCTTCATTGTGATGCATTATTAATGCAAATGGTTTTTCAAGCATTGAGACTTTAAGGAAATCCTCGTCGTAATACGGAACATGGTTACGTTACAGCATGTTTGCGTTTGGCATGTGAAGTGGACAGTCTTCCAACGTGTGCATACTGAGCAGCAGCGTTTCCCTGTGCTTACATCAGAATGCCGCTGTTTTGTTTTTCTCCCTTTTTCCGTTTTTTTCCCCCTGCTCATGCTCTGAGAAGCGTCAGGATTTGACAGCCACACAGTCACCCACTCTCTCATGCTTCATAAAGAACCTACTTATCTCTCTGAGAGCCTGTGTTAGGTTATGCGACTCTTGTAATACTATTGCATAATCTTTCTCTGACTCCTCAATGGGCAATATATAGCCTGCTCAGTTGGAGGCATGCAAGGGAAATAAACACAGGAACAAAGCTGATGCTTTTTCAGTACTTGTAGGTGGGAATTTGGGCTTAAGCCTGCATCAATTACTGCATCAGCAGGATAAGAGGAAAGGGGACAGGGCTGGCATTGAACGACATCAGACCTGGCCAAGACAAAACTATGCACTACCATATACACTGTAACCTATATTAATGCATATCAATGTTTGTCCATTGACAAACAGTACTGAGAAATTATTCCAAGTATTTGGAAATTTGCCTTTATTACACAAGCACAATAAACGTGGTCCTAATTATCGCCAACGCCGTGTACAGGTCAGCACCATGGACAGCAACAATAGCTATACTTCCACTTAATGGGCAAAAAACACTAGACTGCAAAGAGAGGTTGATCTATAGGCTACTTAACCTTTTATAGTTTGTTTGGTTTTTGCACAAAAAAAAAAACAATTATAAATAAAACACAATCTATAAGGCTTTCACAAATCATTGTGTCGATTGAACTATTAGGCTACACCATGAACTCAGGCCTATCCTATTGGCGGCCCATTATTTTGATCCAGCCCCCCAAAAAAAGCTGTTTTCTGAGCAAGAATGAGAGGCGGTTCCATTTCCTCCAATAGGAAACCGTTATCAGCTTTGTCCCGCCCCTACGACCCGCCCATGATCCTTCACGCTCTCTGTGCTCGTGCCAACGTCTGTCTCAGCTGTGGAGAAAGGTTTCGAGAGCTAAAAAAAACAAGTTTTGAGAGCTAAAATGTCATTGTCCACATTGAAAAGGCCAAAGGTAAACGATGAAAATCGACAATTCAACGAGGAGTGCACTGTGAAATATGTATTTAGTAATGTGGTTTGATCTGCAACGAGGCTATCGCAGTAACAAGAGAATACAATGTGAGAAGGCACCGCATCACTCGATTCGTCGAATCACAGTGCAGAGCCTCTATGTGAACTACCAACAGAGGGTAGCTATGATGGCCCGGTCCTGTACCAACAGAGGGTAGCTATGATGGCCCGGTCCTGTACCAACAGAGGGTAGCTATGATGGCCCGGTCCTGTACCAACAGAGGGTAGCTATGATGGCCCGGTCCTGTACCAACAGAGGGTAGCTATGATGGCCCGGTCCTGTACAACAGAGGGTAGCTATGATGGCCCGGTCCTGTACCAACAGAGGGTAGCTAGGATGGTCCGGTCCTGGTACCAACAGAGGGTAGCTATGATGGCCCGGTCCTGTACAACAGACGGTAGCTATGATGGCCCGGTCCTGTGCCAACAGAGGGTAGCTATGATGGCCCGGTCCTGTACCAACAGACGGTAGCTATGATGGCCCAGTCTTGTGCCAACAGAGGGTAGCTATGATGGCCCGGTCCGGTACCAACAGACGGTAGCTATGATGGCCCGGTCCGGTACCAACAGAGGGTAGCTATAATGGCCCAGTCCTGTACCAACAGAGGGTAGCTATGATGGCCCGGTCCTGTGCCAACAAAGGGTAGCAATGGCCCGGTCGTGTGCCAACAGAGGGTAACTATGATGGCCCGGTCCTGTGCTGCACATGTGCTGGCTTGGTTTGACCCCTAAAATGACGAGGGGTATTTGCACTCCTTGGGAGTGGGCCAGAGTAACAAATGTCCTCGTATACCTGAAATCGATGTATTTGACATATTGATTGAGAGATACGCATGTTATTGCAGAGGAAGCAGATGGTGTTCAAACTCCAAACATTTTCTATTCTCAAAAACACAATTTACGTACTTTATTTACGTAATTTACGTAAGTTATTTACGTAATTTACGTAAGTTACGTTATTTACGTAATTTGCGTAAGTTACGTTATTTACGTAATTTGCGTAAGTTACGTTATTTGCGTAAGTTACGTTATTTACGTAAATTACGTAAATAACTTACGTAATTTGCGTAAGTTACCTTATTTACGTAAATAAGGTAACTTACGTAAATAACTTACGTAATTTGCGTAAGTTACGTAATTTACGCAAATTACGTAAGTTATTTACGTAATTTACGTAAGTTACGTTATTTACGTAAATTACGTAACTTACGTAAATAACTTACGTAATTTGCGTAATTTACGTAAATTACGCAATTTACGTAAATTACGTAACTTACGCAAATTACGTAAGTTATTTACGTAATTTACGCAATTTACGTAAATAACTTACGTAATTTGCGTAAATTACGTAAATAACGTAACTTACGCAAATTACGTAAGTTATTTACATAATTTACGTAAATTGCGTAACTTACGTAATTTGCGTAAGTTACGTTATTTACGTAAATTACGTAACTTACGCAAATTACGTAAGTTATTTACACAATTTACGTAATTTACGTAAATTACATAAATAACGTAACAACGTATATAACGTAAATAACGTTAATAACGTTAACAACGGTAACAACGTTAATAATGTTAATAACGTTAACAATATCAAAAACCTTTCTCAATCATTCTCATGAAATATAATATAAGACAAGGCATGCGTATATTAGATGTATTCTGTATTTTTATCAAAATGTTTATTGTGGATCTTGACCCACTGCTGCTCAGCCAGGTCTAGGACACTTACCACACACCCCACCGAGACACGCAGAGGGAGACAGAGGGAGATAAAGAGAGAGAGACCTGAGCTTGACTGAAGGAGGACACAGTCCTGAGGTCCACCTCCATGCGGTGAGTGATGAATCAGAATGAGATGAATGCTTCAACAATGTTCCTCTCACCCCCCCCCCCCCCCCCCCCCGTCAGAGAAAATTGCTAGGGCCGAATTTGGTTCCCAGTCCAACCCTGGTCTGGGCTACAGCCCCGGATTATTTCAATTGCTAGCAACGTCCATGGTCATGAGCAGGGGCGATTCTAGGGTCAGAGCTTTAGGGGTGCTGAGCACCCAATGAGCCCCACTGCCACCACCCACCCTTTTTTCACACAAAAACAAAAAATATGTCTATTGAAAAATAACTTTATCATTCACACACACACACACACACAGAGTAACGCTAGGAGTTAGTATATACTATGCCCCCATGAATGTGATGTGATTATTATTGTTGCAAAGCCTGGTTCAGGTTAAATCCTCTGTAAAACATGAATGAATACAGCAAAAGAAAAACATTTAACTTTATTTTATTGTCTGGTTTGATAGTCAGACAACTGAAAAATAACAGATATAAATCTATGAATAAATAACAATTCATTTAAAAAGCCACAGTGAGTGTTTTCACACATACTGGTGGTATACAGTGATGTGTCGTTTCGTTTGTTTTCACTGTGGTCCAAACGCCGCACCACTGGCAGGGCTTCATGTTTCCATGACGACGGACCAGAAAAGACGCGCGTGACGTCATGTTGACATGACTCCCGATTGTTAAAATGAGTCTCAAAGTAACGATAAACTTTAACAACAGAGACACACGTACGCACTACACAGGTACTTGTGGCGCTGCTGTTTCTGCTTAATAAATGGACTCCAGTTCGACTGTAGCCGCGCTAATGGCGCTAACGGAGCTAACCGGGCTAACAGAGCTAACTGGTAAACGGTGCCTGGACTCCAGCACTCACCGATATGGTATCGGAATCGGAACAACTCTCGGTAAAAGGAAAGAAGTGTGAGACAGCTTTGGAGCACTTACTGAGTTGATTCATAACACTACAACTAAACGGATCTCACTCTGCGTGAGTCGCGCTGGACGCCGGTCGGGCTGCGGAGCGGTGCAGAGGAGAAGGAGGGGTGAGAAGAGGATGATACCATTTGCTAAGCGGGGATGTTTTCATTTTCGTCCTTAACATATACATTTTAAACCACAAACTACGGAGTATGTTTTGGACATTATTTAACCCTGTCAAAGACAAACACAATTTTTAGAATAACATTTCTTACCCAAGTTTTAGGGGTGCTGAGCCTGTTTTTAGGGCTAGCCTCGCCCCTGGTTTGGGGTATTTCTTGCACCCCTAGCACCTACCTACCGCCTAGGTAGGAGACGTTGGCTGCATTCTGCAACCTCACCGCTAGATGTCACTAAATCCTACACACTGCACCTTTAAGGGTATTCAGCGTTGTTTCTTTTTTTAATGTATTTATGTGTGATAGGCCCTAATTAAGCTTCAATTTTTTCCTGCCCTCCTTAATTTTCAATTTCAGATATCTGGCCCTTATAAGAAAGTAGTTGAATAGCCCTGCCACAAACACTGAATCCGACCATACATCGCAGTATTTAAAATCAACCAACCAATCACTTTTTTTTTTACACGGAATGGCCTGCATCACTCAGGGAAATACAATTATCGATCTGCACGAGCTTTCCGGACTATAGCTGCCCATCTAGACAACTGTACTGCTCTCTCTCTCTCTCTCTCTCTCTCTCTCTCTCTCTCTCTCTCTCTCTCTCTCTCTCTCTCTCTCTCTCAATCTCTGTCTCACAACCCCCCCGCCTCTCTCTCTCTCTCTCTCTCTCTCTCTCTCTCTCTCTCTCTCTCTCTCTCTCTCTCTCTCTCTCTCTCTCTCTCTCTCTCTCTCTCTCTCTCTCTCTCTCAACCCTCTCTCTCTCTCTCTCTCTCTTTCGCGCGCTCTCTCTCCCCCTCTATCTCTCCGTCTCTCTCGCTCAACCCCCCCCCCCCCCCTCTCTCTCTCTCTCTCTCTCTCTCTCTCTCTCTCTCTCTCTCTCTCTCTCTCTCTCACACGCACACACGCACGCACAGCCCCTGTTCCTGAAGTACTGCAGAGAGAGAATACTGCATAGAAACCCAGCGAGGCGACGGGGCGACCACGTTAGGACCACGTTCAGACCCCGTGCTCAGTGTGGGACAGCGGTACAGGTCTACTACAGCCGGGTCTGGTGCCATGGGTACCGTGGAGGAGAGCCGCCCCCTGTAGGACCACCAGAACCACCAGCATCCCTCTCCAGAACCAGGTAGGAAGTTACTTCCCTTCAAGTGTGCTCATTGTAACGTTGTGACTTACTCACACATCCTCCTCCCGATGGGGGAGACCCTTACCCACGGAGGGGAGAAGTTGGGATATGTAAATATATATATATATATATATTTAGGCTATATAATATATATCTATATGTAATATATTGATCCCCTTAGCGGTGTCTCGCTTTATATTCTCTTAAGTTTGTTTGTCCGTCGTCTAAACTTTCTCCGGCTGTGCCTTTTTTCTTTCTTTCTTTCTTTTTCTTGTTCTTTTTTTTAACCTTTTAAATCGGTGTATTTGATCAAATTAGAAAAGAAGAAAAAAAAATCATAATTGTGTTTTAACATTAATTAACATTAACATTATAGGTGGGGGGGGGGGGGGGGGGGGGGGGGGGGGGGGGGGGGGGGGGGGGGGGGGGGCGCTACTGCCGCTGCCGCTTCTGCCGCTGCGCTCTGCTTCATTCACAATGAAATACTTCCGTTCCGTCGTCTTCGCTTTGTCCTGATGGAGAGACTTGAGTCACATGAATAGTGATGAATAGTGATGAATAGTGAACCGCTAACGTGGCTAACCTGCCAGCCCCCCCCCCCCCCCCCCCCCCCCCCCCTCCCGGCAGTTAAAGCACTTATTCTGCATTGCCGCCAAAAAAGGCGAGAAGATGCAGGGATGGAGACAGGAGATGGAGACTGAGTCATCATCATCATCATCATCATCATCATCATCATCATCATCATCATCATCATCATCATCATCATCATCATCATCCACCTCGAGAGGCGGCCAGTAAACTAGGGATGCCCAGCAAAGTACTGTCACTGCAATGTGTGTGTGTGTGTGTGTGGGGGGGGGGGGGGAGCTGTGTTGCTGCACTTAATTGTTTGCTCCTTGGCATTGATTTTTCCTGCAGCTTATTGCAGCTTGCTGTATCTGTTGTAGGCTTTTTCTTTCTTTTTTCTTTTTTGTTGTACGTCTTTTTTTTTTTTTACCATCGTTGGGGGAAAAAAAAAAGCTGTGTCAAAGACACTAACCAAGCATCTCCTCTCTATGCTGTCATAATGAGGCTGATGCATAACTTTCACATTCTTCTTTTCCTTTTAAACTTCCCCCCCCCCCCCCCCCAGCATGAGTAGAGCTTTTAACTAATGAAATGAACATGTCACCTACCTCTACATGCTCAATGGGAAACATAGCCACCCCCCCCCCCCCCCGCCACCCCCGCCATAATGGCACTGTATGACCATGCAGAAACAAAATGCGTCAGCCAACAATCTGTAATCGCCCAAGTGTATAGGGCCAGATATGTACACATTATTCCAGATAGTTCAATACTATGCCCCAGATCTGTGGTTACGTTGCAATCCTTTCAAACAGCAATGCAATTTTTTTGTTCTGTAGTCATTATTCTGTCAGCCGCATGCCTTTTATTCATTTAAGCCTCACATCCCTGGATAGAAAAAATGCAAGTCTATCATCACCTCACCCAGCCATTACTTCAAATTCTTTGAATCATTTCATGATTCATCCAACAAAAAAAGAAAGAGCACATTGCATCCAGGACGAATACAGAATTAGACACCTCATACGCTGTCATATCTGTGCTGTTATACTGTGTGTTTTGCGTGGAGAAGATGTTGATTTCCCGCCAGTGAGGGTTTAGCGCAGGTTAATGTGATCCATGTAAGGGCTTTTTTGTTGTAAGAGTGGCAATGCAGAGGGACCATATGCTCACTAGGAATATCAAACAGACACCAGAGGCATTAAGAGAGAGAGGGGAAGGAGACAACACACACATCAAGCTCTGTGGCGCTTCACACACACACACACACACACACACACAGCGGTAGCCTTGTGGATGTGGAAGTGATTCGCTTGGACGCAAAGCTGTATTTCATCTTGTGTTTTTTAAGCTCTATTTTTAACATCTAATGAACCGAACACAGATGCAGCGTTTCCAGGAGCACAACTGATCCCTTTTGTTCCCTTTTCCTTTGTTGTCATCCGAGTAAGAGGTTTTACTGAGTCAAAAAGGTACTTCCGATTTTTTCTACATTGTGCAAAGATTGACTCATTTCCGATGAATATTCGCGTTATTCTTTGGTCCGAACACATAAGTGGGAGCCGCAGCGGTTTCAGCTGTGAATGTTATGAACCTAAAACAGTCGCTGCAGCAATCAAAGTTTCTGAAGGCTGCATTGTCGGCTGCCATTTAGTGATGGAAGAGGTGAACTGCTGCCGTTGGTCTTCGGTCTTCGGTTGTTGGTTGTTGTTGCTGTCTGCTGTCTAATGACCTACGCATCCCTTCATATTTCATGTCATCACTCAGTCTTATCTTTTCTTCTACTATTCCATCCATAAGTGTCAACGTATTACTTCATTGAGAAAATGCAAGAAGAGATTCCCTGTATTCCCTTAGTTAGTTGGCATTCCCCATTTTATTTTCATTTAATTTTCTTTTAAATATTCATTCATATGAATGCATTCCCTTCATTACCCCCCCCCCCCCCCCCCCCCATCCACCTTCCTTATTCCTTTCCTTTGCCCTCTCTGCCTTCCCCACTCTATCTGCTAATGGCATGAGTATCTGATGCAATCCCCTAACTGAAGACATCTCAGGCAGGGGCTGAGACTGTGTGCCTTCCAGATGAGGTCATGGGCTCTCTGTTTTGATAGGATTACATGGCGCTCGGCCCACTTAGAGATTGGACCAGCTCTCCCCGCTGCGGATAGATCAAACCAGCCCCCGAACCTCCTCCTCCCACGCGTGTCTTTGGAAGGGGGAAAAAAAATGAAAGAGAGAGAGAGGAGGACGACGCTGATGAGCAAAACGTGACTGACTGGGGAATACATGAATAACTCCCACGGGCCCCGCGTGATGGCAACCATTACATTAGTACAGCCACGTTTAAGCATTTCATGTGATGCTCCTAATACGATTAAAACACCGACGCGGTGGTGTGGGAAAAGCCAGGATTTAGGTAAAATAATCTTTCAAAACGTGTCGTTTTCTTTGCAGAGGACTGGTATGGACTTCGCATGAAGTCTACACCATGCATAATGTTGAGGGCTACATGTTTGTACAGTGAAGGTAGAGCGACTGCGGCACTCTCTCGCTCTCGGCCGTTGCCCTTTATCACCATTTGTGTTTAAATTGCGCCAGAGTGTCGCTACCATTAGTCCAGTCCAATGGCGGATGGCACTTTTCCAAGCAATGCGGTATTGATTTCACATCAAGCCGTCATGAAAATATATTAAGTGTTTGTCTCCTCCAGTAGTTGTGGGTCAGGTAACCAGAAACTCTCAGAAGAGAATTGATTTTTTGACACTTTTCCCTCTAACAAGCTTCTATCTTTGGAGGCGGCTGGTGTTCGGGTGGTACAAACACTGTGCATCACTCACTACCTTTTTTTTCTTTTAAATTGCACATAAAAAAACACATAAGTCAAACTAAAATGGGATAGGCGAAGAGTCGTTACATTTAATTTTTTTTACATTTTTTTTTTACATTTCCAGAACGTAACCCTGGTGAGTTATTTAATTAAACCCTCATCCCTTCATTTGTCTGTGTGTGTTAGCGTAAGAAGGATTTTGGGGCCAAGTCATTCGCGACCTAGCGTTTTTTTAGCAGTTAAAAAAGGTTGAAGCAAAGCAGGTCCACTATCCATCATGCAGACAGAGGCTATCGCCAGAGCAAGGACTATTTCCAGCCGACACAATATTAACTCTGTCTTTTCCAACTGTGAAGAGAAAATACATTGAAAGGAAAGACAGTGAAATTCAGTGGCCACTGGTTTAATATTCATGACATTCTCCATCACCGGGTGCTGTTTAAACAGCAGAAAATCTCAGTGTTAATCTTAGTTTGTAGGTTATACAAAACCGTCCACATCCAATGACCAGTATAATTGGCAATGGACCATTCTGGCTTGAAAAAAGACAGACGAGTCTGAGCAGCGTTATATTTGCTGGGTGAATGTATTTCGCTGTGGGTGCCTCAGCGACATCTGGGTGCTGTGCGGTATAGTACGCCGAATCAGACCTCCTTCGCGAAACGTTTCCACATGAATATCACTGAGTTAAAAAAAAACGGTTGACACAGATGCAGCGAGTGTATGACAGATGGAGCGCCCATGACTGGTTAAGCATGTCGCGTGGATGAAGTACAGCTTCCCAAAACGATTCATTTTACATCGGATTTTATCGACGTTTTTTGAGTAAACGAGAGCGAGCGCACGGTAGCACGACGGCCCGAGCTAAATGTCGAAATGGACTGACGAGACGAGGGGACGAGGGGACGAGGGGACATTCTGCCCCCTTCGCAGAATGGGAGTGTTTGTGGGGAGTGTTGCTGGCTATACGTGCTTTGATTGTGATTGCTCCTGCTGCCCTGGCAGTCGGCGCCTGTCGGGGTCTCGTCAGCCGCGGTCAGGTGGGGTGTGTTGCCGCGGGGGGGTCGTCTGCGCACACACAGCTCCCCTCCTGAGTCTCATCACCACTGACAGGGGGCCTCACTATGCACTCCATTGATTCCCTGACAGGCAGGCGGGCTCGACGCACGTGCATGACGCACATACACACACACCCGCACACACACACGCCACACACATGCTGTAATGCGAGTATGAGTCTGTATGTAACTGTAAGTGCATGAGGATGTACACGTGTGTGTGTGTGTGTGTGTGTGTGTGTATTTCAGTATGAATTTGTATTCAGTTCTATTCATCCTGCGCCGGTATAGCTGAAGTATTAATGACTTTAAATATTAAAAAATGGGCTTGCTTGTTACAACAGAAGTCATCCAGTGAAGCAAGAAGGAATTGGAAAGTCACCTTGAATCATCATTCATTTTGACCTGTGAAATAGCATTATGGAGGCTGGAGTCGCCCTGTGATTTGTGTCCTCTTGACAGGGCTTCAGCGGCCATTAGAGACTGTGTTAAGCAGCTCTCAGACGCCATATTCAATATATATATATACATAATATATCATATTATTATTATGTATATATAATAATATACATAATAATACATAATATATTGAATATGGTATACATACAGTACACACAATGACACACACACCATTTATACATGAGGCTGTTCTCTGTTCTCCTAAGCCTAGTAGTAGTAGACCGTCGCGGACGTCGCGGTGGATGTTGTGGTTCACAGTACACACACATTGAATCACATTTCAGATCACAGAGTTACGCTGGGATCTCCCCCCCCCCCCCCCCCCCCACATCGGGATTATAAAGATTTCAGAGGGCTTCCCCATCCATGCTGTGTGCTCACGTGTGTGCATGTTTGTGCGTGTGTGTGTGTGTGTGTGTGTGTATGTGTGTGTATACACTGTCTGTGCACATCCCACTGCTGCTCATGTTGGTGTCTACTGACTCATCCATGCCTCGTATCAGTGTGTGGTGTGTGTGTGTGTGTGGTCTCTGCGTGTGTGTGTGTGGGTGTCT